>JABTXL010020168.1:982908-1009982 GCA_025134845.1 Neodon shergylaensis
CTCCTGCACTAAGGCTACCCAGGCAGAGCAGTGAGTGCCTGCCTGCCGGGCAGGACTCAAGGTCCACAGTAAGGGAGCCCAGCACCCCCACCTTGTGATCCTGGCTCTCCTGTGCTCTCCTGGACCCTGCCCCGCCTGCCACTTCCTTCCTTTTGTCCCTGGAGCATTGAGCCACCAGGAGGCCCGGTTTAGGTGCTGAGAAGTGCCATCTGGAAGGCCTGCCCGCAGCAAGCAAGGCAGGCCCTTTGTTTACGAGCTACCCAAGCAGCACAAGCAGCAGGGAGACCCATTCCCGGCACCAGGAGAGTCATCACTGGGGAACTGGGAGAGCCATCACTGGGGAGTGACATCACTGAGAAGGTACAACAGTGGGCAAGGAGACCTGATCCTGTAAAAGAAGATCCATTGAGGAGCATTCGGAGGAAGAGATGGGCAGGCGCCAATGCAAGAATTCACCCAGCAATCTGAAGGACAACATGAAACCACCAGAACCCAGCGACCTCACAACAGGAGGACAGGAACACCTTAACCAAGAAGAAGCAGAAAAATTTGACTTTATGAAAGTGATTGACGCCCTTAAACAGCATGTAAAAAATGCCCTGGCAGAAATGGATGAGAAGTATAACAGAAAGTTTGAAGAATTGAATAAATCAGTGAATGATACCCTAGGAAACCAAGGAAAAACAATCAAACAGATAATGGAAACAGTTCAAGACTTGAAAACTGAAATGGAGGCAAAGAAGAAAACACAATCAGAGGGCCGACTGGACATGGAAAAATTAGGTAAACGAATAGAGACTACAGAAACAAGCATAACCAGCAGAATACAAGAGATAGAAGAAAGAATCTCAGATGCTGAAGATAACATAGAGAAAATAAACGCAATGATCAAAGAAAACAGCAAGTCCAACAAGTTCTCATCACAAAACATTCAGGAAATATGGGACACAATAAAAAGACCAAACCTAAGAATAATTGGAGTAGAAGAAGGAGAAGAAGTGCAACTCAACGGTCCAGAAAATATATTTAATAAAATTATAGAAGAAAACTTTCCCAACCTAAAGAAGGATTTACCTATGAAGGTCCAAGAAGCATACAGAACTCCGAATAGGCTGGATCAAAAAAAAACATCCCCTTGCCATATAATAATCAAAACACAAAGCATTCAGAATAAAGAAAGAATATTAAGAGCCGCAAAGGAAAAAGGCCAACTTACTTATAAAGGCAAACCTATCAGACTTACACCGGACTTCTCTATGGAAACCATGAAAGCCAGAAGGTCCTGGATAGATGTACTACAAAAACTAAGAGACCATGGATGCAAGCCCAGACTTCTATACCCGGCCAAGCTTTCGTTCACTATAAATGGAGAAAACAAAATTTTCCAGGATAAAAACAAATTTAAACAATACGTAGCCACAAATCCAGCCTTACAGAAAGTAATAGAAGGAAAATCACTAACCAAGGAGGCCAACAATGACCACAATAACTCAGACATCTAGAGACCCTTCACCAGCGCAACCCAAAGAAGGGAAACACACAAACTCTACGACTAAAAAAGTGACCGGAGTTAACAACCACTGGTCATTAATATCACTTAATGTCAATGGGCTCAACTCACCTATAAAAAGGCACAGACTAAGAGATTGGATACGAAAACAGGATCCAACATTCTGCTGTTTACAAGAAACACATATCAAACACAAAGACAGGCACCTACTCAGAGTAAAGGGATGGGAAAAGACTTATCAAGCAAATGGACCTAAGAAACAAGCAGGTGTGGCCATACTAATTTCTAAAAAAGTTGACTTCAAACTTAAATCAATCAGAAAAGATCGAGAGGGACATTTTATACTCATAACAGGAACAATTCAACAGGATGAAGTCTCAATCCTAAATATCTATGCCCCTAATTTAAAAGCACCCACGTACGTAAAAGAAACATTACTAAAACTCAAAGCAGCCATCAAACCGCACACACTAATAGTAGGAGACTTCAACACTCCTCTCTCACCAATGGACAGGTCAATCAGACAGAAACCTAACAGAGAAATTAGAGAATTAAATGAGGTAATGAATGAATTGGACTTAACAGACATCTATAGAACATTCCACCCAAATAGGAAAGAATATACCTTCTTCTCTGCAGCTCATGGAACCTTCTCGAAAATTGACCACATACTCGGTAACAAAGCAAACTTCCACAGTTACAAAAAAATATTAGTAACCACATGTGTCTTATCAGATCACCATGGACTAAAGTTAGAATTCAACAACAATGCTACCCTCAGAAGGCCTACAAACTCATGGAAACTGAACAGTCAACTACTGACCCACACCTGGATTAAGGAAGAAATAAAGAGAGAAATTAAAGACTTCCTTGAATTCAATGAAAATAAAGAAACAACATACTCAAACTTATGGGACACTATGAAAGCAGTCCTGAGAGGAAAGTTCATAGCACTAAGTGCCCACTTAAGGAAAACAGAGAAAGCACACATTGGAGACTTAACAGCCCACCTGAAAGCTCTAGAAAAAAAAGAAGCAGACTCACCTAGGAGGAGTAGAAGACTGGAAATAATCAAACTGAGGGCAGAAATCAACAAAATAGAAATGCAGAAAACAATCCAAAGAATCAATGAAACAAAAAGTTGGTTCCTGGAGAAAATCAACAAGATTGATAAACCCCTATCCAAACTTATTAAACGGCAGAGAGAGAATATGCAAATTAATAAGATCAGAAATGAAAAGGGGGACATAACCACAGACACAGAGGAAATTCAGAGAATCATTAGATCCTACTACAAAAGCCTGTATGCCACAAAACTGGAAAATGTAAAAGAAATGGACACTTTTTTAGATAAATACCATTTACCAAAGTTAAACCAGGACCAGGTGAACAATCTAAATAGACCTGTTAGTCGCGAAGAATTAGAAGCTGTTATCAAAAACCTCCCTAAAAAAAAGAGCCCAGGACCAGATGGCTTCAATGCGGAATTCTACCAGAACTTCCAGGAAGACCTAATACCTATACTCCTTAATGTATTTCACAATATAGAAGCAGAAGAGTCATTACCAAATTCCTTTTATGAAGCTACAGTTACTCTGATACCAAAACCACACAGAGACTCTACCAGGAAAGAGAATTACAGGCCAATCTCACTCATGAACATTGACGCAAAAATCCTCAACAAAATACTGGCAAACCGAATCCAAGAACACATTAGAAAAATTATCCATTATGATCAAGTAGGCTTTATCCCAGAGATGCAGGGCTGGTTCAACATACGAAAATCTATCAATGCAATTCATCATATAAATAAACTGAAAGAAAAAAACCATATGATCATTTCATTAGATGCTGAAAAAGCATTTGACAAACTTCAACATCCCTTTATGATAAAAGTCTTGGAGAGATTAGGGATACAAGGGTCATACCTAAATATAATAAAAGCTATATACAGCAAGCCGACAGCTAACATCAAATTAAACGGAGAGAAACTCAAAGCCATCCCACTTAACTCAGGAACACGACAAGGCTGTCCACTCTCGCCATATCTCTTCAATATAGTGCTTGAAGTTCTAGCAATAGCAATAAGACAACATCAGGGGATCAAGGGGATTCGAATTGGAAAAGAAGAAGTTAAACTTTCGTTATTTGCAGATGATATGATAGTGTACATAAGCGACCCCCAAAACTCCACCAAAGAACTCCTACAACTGATAAACACCTTTAGTAATGTGGCAGGATACAAGATCAACTCCAAAAAATCAGTCGCCCTCTTATACACAAAGGATATGGAAGCAGAGAGGGAAATCAGAGAAGCTTCACCTTTCACGATAGCCACAAACAGCATAAAATATCTTGGGGTAACTCTAACCAAGGAAGTAAAAGACCTATTTGACAAGAACTTTAAGGCATTGAAGAAAGAAATTGAAGAGAATACCAGAAAATGGAAGGACGTCCCTTGCTCTTGGATTGGGAGGATCAACATAGTAAAAATGGCAATTCTACCAAAGGCAATTTATAGATTCAATGCAATCCCCATCAAGATCCCAGCAAAATTCTTCACAGATCTTGAAAGAACAATAATCAATTTTATATGGAAAAACAAAAAACCCAGGATAGCCAAAACAATCCTATCCAATAAAGGACCTTCTGGAGGCATTACCATCCCTGACTTCAAACTCTATTACAGAGCTACAGTAATGAAAACAGTGTGGTACTGACATAAAAACAGAGAAGTTGAGCAGTGGAATCGCATAGAAGACCCAAATTTTAACCCACAAACCTATGATTACCTCATTTTCGATAAAGGAGCTAAAAGTATACAATGGAGGAAAGAAAGCATCTTCAACAAATGGTGCTGGCACAACTGGATATCAACCTGTAGAAGAATGAAAATAGACCCATATCTATCACCTTGCAAAAAACTCAAGTCCAAATGGATCAAAGACCTCAATATTAGTCAGAACACACTGAACCTGATAGAAGAGAAAGTGGGAAGCACCCTACAACAAATGGGCACAGGAGATCGCTTTCTATGTATAACCCCAGCAGCACAGACATTAAGGGCAGCATTGAATAAATGGGACCTACTAAAACTGAGAAGCTCCTGTAAAGCAAAGGACACTGTCACTAAGACAAAAAGGCAACCTACTGACTGGGAGAAGATCTTCACCAACGCTGCAACAGACAAAGGTCTGATCTCCAAAATTTATAGAGAACTCAAGAAACTAGACTTCAAAATGCTAATTAACCCAATTAAAAAATGGGGCACTGAACTGAACAGAGAATTCTCAACAGAAGAAGTTCAAATGGCCAAAAGACACTTAAGGTCATGCTCAACCTCCTTAGCGATTAGGGAGATGCAAATCAAAACAACTTTGAGATATCATCTTACACCTGTCAGAAAGGCTAAAATCAAAAACACCAATGATAGCCTTTGCTGGAGAGGCTGTGGAGGAAGGGGTACCCTCATCCATTGCTGGTGGGAATGTAATCTTGTGCAACCACTTTGGAAATCAGTGTTTCGTTTTCTCAGGAAATTCGGGATCAACCTACCCCTGGACCCAGCAATACCACTCTTGGGAATATACCCAAGAGATGCCTTATCACATGACAAAAGCATTTGTTCAACTATGTTCATAGCAGTATTATTTGTAATAGCCAGAACCTGGAAACAACCTAGATGCCCTTCAATGGAAGAATGGATGAAGAAAGTGTGGAATATATACACATTAGAGTACTACGCTGCGGTAAAAAACAATGACTTCTCGAATTTTGCATGCAAATGGATGGAAATAGAAAACACTATCCTGAGTGAGGTAACCCAGACCCAAAAAGATGAACATGGGATGTACTCACTCATAATTGGTTTCTAGCCATAAATAATGGTCACGGAGTATATATTTGGTGAACCTAAAGAAGCTAAATAAGAAGGCGAACTCAAGGAAAAACATATAATTATCCTCTTGGCTATGGGAAGTAGACAAAATTGCCGGGTAGAAGATTTGGGATCTTGGGGGTGGGGTGGGATGGTATTATCGGGGGATGGGGAGAGAAAAGGGAGAAGGGGAGGATGAGGGAAACTTGGGGAAACAGGTTGATTGGGATAAAGGAAGGTTGGATAGGGGAGCACGGAAGCACAATTCTTAGTTAAGGGAGCCACCTTAGGGTTGGCAAGAGTCTTGAAACTAGAGTCGCTCCCAGGAACCCAAGGCGAGGTCCCCAGTTAGTTCCTTGGGCAGCTGAGGATAGGGAACCCGAAATGACCCTATCCGATAGCAATGCTGAGGAATATCTTGCATATCACCATAGAACCTTCATATGGGGATGGATGGAGATAGTCACAGAGACCCACACTGGAGCACCGGACTGAGCTCCCAAGTTCCCATCGAGGAGTGGAAGGAGGGAGAGCATGAGCGAGGAAGTCAGGACCACGAGGGGTGCACCCAACCACTGAGACAGTGTGGCTGATCTATTGGGAGCTCACCAAGGCCAGATGGAATGAGACGGAAGAAGCATGGGATAAAACCGGACTCTCTGATCATGGCGAACAATGGGGGCTGATGAGAAGCCAAGGACAATGGCCCTGGGTTTTGATCCTACTTCAAGTTCTGGCTTTGTGGGAGCCTAGCCAGTTTGGATGTTCACCTTCCTAGACATGGACGGAGGGGGGAGCACCTTGGACTTTCCACAGGGCAGGGAACCCTGACTGCTCCTTGGACTGGAGAGGGAGGGGGAGAGGAGTGGGGGGAGGGGGAGAAGGGTGGAAGGAGGGAGAGGGAAATGGGAGGCGGGGGAAACGTTGTTTTTTTTTTCTCAATAAAAAATTAATAATAATAAAAAAAAATTATAACAAAAAGAGACAGGTTGGCTCCTAGCAGCAGCACTCTATTTCCTCCAAAGAAGACAGAACAAAAATGGGCACACAACAATGTCCATCTGCAATTTGCTTCAACTGCCAAGCACTTAACACTGGAAAAAACTGCCTTTCATCTAAACTAAAGATCTCCAGACATGGACAGAATTGCTGGAATCCACAGCCAAGCTGCTCATGTGAAGGTAGGCTTGTCGTCCTACATATTTCTTAGTCTATAGGATCATCTTGAGCCTGGCAGGCCTGAGCTAAACAGCAAAGTCAAATATGACCTTCAGCAACGATGGAGGACCCTGAGAAGTAGCTCTAGGGGGCAACCAAGTAAGTTCTCTGTTGTTGTTTTTTTTTTTAAACAGTAACTCAGGTAAAATTTTATCCTTCTCAAAGATCTCTGATGCAGTTTGACAGGTGAGAGATTTTTGTCAGTTTAAAAGTACAACCTCACCAAACAAATTTCAGTAAAATACAAATACAAGACCTGCAAGTTATAAAGGTGTGAGGTCGAATACAAGGTATCAAACTTCTCTCTCATGCTCCCTTCCATAGTCTAAAAATACTCATTGTACAGAAATATCTGTCACAGTCATTTATACATTTATACCACTGTTTATACAATGTAAATGTTTAAAACTTCTGTTTTCACAAACCCAAAGATTTCTTGTGAGAGAATCATAATTATAAAAGCAAACACAGAAATAGTGTTTTAATACCAGTAAGAATAGAGTAAAACTTCTAACTTTAAGATGATCTATATTAGAGAAGTAATTCCAAGATTCTTGTGCTCACCCATTTCATTGAGGCTCAGAAATCATCCAGTATACATCTACATGAATACATAGACTTGAGCACAGTAGACACTGGAAATTATTTTGAGAAACTCATAGAGTAGCCCTGGCTAGACAAGATGAACAATGAACAGGTGATGAATGTCTTTTCTGGGTTAAATTGGAACATTTGAACATTGAGATTTTCTTGCAGAATCTGCCTATGCCCAAGTACTTTGAATGGTCTAGGGAACACTTTTTGGAACTATTATAATAAAAATCCAGACACAGAAAGACAATTATCACATGTACTCACTCATGAGTGGTTTTTAAGCACAGAGTAAAGAAAACCAGCTTACAAATCACAATCCCAGAGAATTTAGACAACAATGAGGAAAGACAAGATCTCCAGAGTAAATTGGGAGCATGGGAACCTTGCTGGAGGGTTGAAGAGGAAGGGGAAAGTCAGGGAGGGAAGCATAGAAAAATGTAGAGGTCAATAAAAATCAATTAAAAAGGGGAAAAAAAGATCTGCTACTGATGTAGAAGGGTCATCTGCCTATGTGTTACTTTCATTGGTTAATAAAGAAACTGCCTTGGCTTTTTGATAGGATAGCAGCTTAGATAGGCAGAGTAGACAGAACAGGATGCTGGGAGGAAGATGGCAGTGAGTCATTCGCCATGATTCTCCTACCCGAGATGAACATAGGCTAGAATATTTCCTGGTAAGCCACCACCTTGAGGTGCTACACAGATTACTAAAAATGGGTTAAGCAAGATATGAGAGTTAGCCAAGAAGAGGCTAGATATAATGGGCCAGGCAGTGTTTAAATGAATACAGTTTGTGTGTTGTTATTTCTGGGGCTAAGCTGGCCACGCAGGAGCTGGGCGGGACAAAAAGCAGGCCTGCTTGCTTTCTCACTACATGCTACTGTCCAAGGACATGTAAAATGAGTCAACAGGGAGGCTTTGACTGCTATAACCACCATCAAGATGTTGAAGACTATTATGTTTACCACTTGTCACAAGCAAAATTCTCTTTCTTTCTGTCTTTCATCCAGCAAGGTAGGACAAATAGGACTCTGTTTTGAGGTTGACTTTCCTCTACATAAGAAAATGGTCTTATATAGAACATTGGTGACTCTACCACACTGCTTTTCACTCACTGAGCCACTTTGAACCCATGAGTCTCGTGTCATTATCAGTATGATTACTATTAAGAAATGAAGAGTCTGACTTTGAAGATCCCACTTTAAAAAAGAAACAAACAAACAAACAGAAAAACAACAAAACAGTTCGATATCACCAGAGACTGAAACTTGAATCTTTTGTAACATTTTTTTAAAGCAGCATGTTAATGTGCTATTTCTGAGAGTGTGTGAACCAGCTTTGGAATAACCATGATGTGTATCAATAACTCTACTTTTGAAAATAACTGTAGATGATCAGGTACCTTTGGTATGACCTTAGGCAGGTTCTTATCTTAGAGCTTTGGAAGAATAAAAAGACAAGAAATTATCAACATATGTGGCTATGAGTAGACACATATATGTAGAAGGAAAGACATTTCCCAAGAACTGTACTTTCTTTCAATAATAGAGCTTATATTTTCTAACTAGCCTCAACCAGTTCCAATCTAGTTTTTCTAACAGAACTTTATAAGTGTAGATGTTTGGAGATGTAATTGTTTGTAATATTACTAAGCATAAGTAGAGATGAACATTTTGCATTATGAAACTGTTTAAATGGCAAGAGCAATGAAAAGAAATCACAGTGATCCAAAACAGGTTCTTTTAGAGAACATTAAAAGATTATTTTAAGAATATGTTCCTTCATTATTTCTCAAAACCTTTTTAAGTATGCAGACCTGTAATTTCAACATTGTTCTTTTGCTTGTTCATTAAATGCATGGAAATTTTAGTGTCTTTGTATTAGTTTGAAACATATGAAGATATGAGCTTTGATTTATTATTTTTATCATTGCAAACTTTGATAGTGTAATGTTTCCAGACTGGAAGTGTTTATGCACAAGCTGGATTATAGTTTTTTTAAAGAAAATGGCTTTGGAAATATAACAGTAAGTTCCTATATAAAGTCTAGCCATTAGAAAAATCTATTTTTAGAAAGAATGGAGAAGAACTTGATATTATTCTATGGCATAAAATTCCATAATTATATTTTACTTATGTATCTGTGACATATTATATAATAATATTTCCTTTTTATTTGTAATTTTACTGTTTAAAGTTTAGAAGCAGAGGCATTTAGTTCGGTAATACTCACTCTGTGTTGACCAAAGCTCTCATCACTTTTAAAACAGTGGAAATAAAATGAGTGGTTAAGTGTTTTCAAAGCTTACCTGCAGTCAAATGTGAAGGCTTAAAATTACTTTTCCACATACAATTCATCATTATTGACTAAAGGAGGTAAAATTTGGTATGAAACAGATAAGTGTTCCTGTAAAAATGCTTCAAATTGTCTCCCACTCCAACCTGAAAATGACACAATGACATTATCACTATAGTGAATTTGTTTGGGAGCTTTGTTATAAAAGTGATTCTCTTTCACTTTTTTCCCTTTTCCCTCATTCATGCATTCCCAATTGCTCCTCAAAACTATTCTTGTCTATATACTCTTTTTCCATACATTGTCTTCTATGAAATAATGCCATATCAAGGGTTCTCTCCCAAGTTAATATCATGTTGTTATTGGACTGCTCATCTTCTAGAATTCTGAGAAATAAATTTGTTCACTTATTTATTTACTCAGTATGATGATTAGGTTTTGTCAACTTGGCACAGCAAGAGCTACTTGGGAAGAGGAAACTTTAGTTGAAGAAGTACCTAGAAAAGATTGGCCGGTGGAAATATCTCTTAATAAGAAAATAAGCATTTTCTTAATTGTTAGTTGATATGGGAAGGTACAGTCTGCTGTGAGTAGTGCCATAAGTAAGTAGGTGGGCCTGAGCTGTATAAGAAAAATAACTGAGGAAGATGCAAGAAGTAAACCCGTGATCTGTGTCCTCTGTAGTCTCTTAGTTCCTACCTCCAGATATCTGCTTAACTTACTATCTTGACTCCCCTCAAGAACTGTTTATACCGTGGAAAGTGAAATCAGCCCTTTTCTCCCCATGTAGATTTTGGTCATGGTATTTATCACAGCAAGAGAAAAAAATAGAACACCTAGTGCTATTCCATTATGTTACAAGTATGTGAACATAGTTATTTTTTAAATTGAAATATGTCACAAATTAGGAAATATATTCAGTAAGAGTTATTTTTTACCCTATAATTAGAACATTAAGAAATTGGGTGGACCCTTTAGTCAATTTGCATAACAAGAATACAATTATATATTTATTAACCACACGAAACAATGCTTCACATAAGACATTTAGCATTGTGCTTATATCAAGCTAAATTCAGTCCAAATATTCTCCTTCAAATTCTTTCATATACATATATTCGTTTTTTTTTTTTTTTTTTTTTTTTTTTGCCACAATACCCATTTATTCCCTCATGGCTCCATGTTAGAGAATGCAGAAGGTTTGATAGAGGTCTATGTTTATGGTCTTTTTTTTATTTTTTTTATTCTTAATGCAACAAGATGTCTCAGCAGGTAAAGGCATATGCCAAGAAGCTTGAGAAACTGTTTTCAAGCCCTAGGACAAACATGATAAGAAGAAAGACCAAACTCTCACATGTTATTCTGACTTTCACATCCATGTTATTGCAAAGCATAAATGTGTGAGTACACACATACACATAAAAATAAATAAATAATGGAATTTATTCTTTCAAAACTTGATACATATGTGTATAGAAAGACATGTAAGTATATAGTGAATTTTTATCATATCCAAAATTTTTGCCTTTTATTCCTTTCCTTCTGTGCTACACACTTTCTTCTTCCCAGCATGTCCCTCTCCTATTTTCATGTCTTTTTTGGTTGGTTTCTGGACTCCAATTTATTTTATTGTGGGTTCTTGCATGAGAATGTGTTGAATGTCATTTACTTGGGCAAGACCTCATCTCCACCAGACAATCTTAAGTGTGTATAGATAGATATTATAGATAGATATTTCCAGTCCTGTGCAGGTCTTAACAAAAGTGACCTACCACTACAGTGAATGCATGGATAAAATAGACACATAATATTAAGAAGATACTTTTTCACAGTATCCCTAGGCTTCTACATTCTTTCTCCTTTACATTCTGTGATGTTCCTTGAACATTGGGGGACATGTTGCCTTTATTCTGAAAACTCAATAGCCATTTTTCTTAGAACTTTGATCAGTTATCAATATCTGCAATAATCAGTGTTCCCCGGAAAGAAATTTCTATGACTAAGATTGAAAGCAGCACAGATATATTTCTTTTTAAATACAACCTTATCTCTTATTCTCATTATTTTGGAACTATGATGATGATGAATATCATAGAATGTTTTTCTGTTGGACCCTGTGTGGTCATGTCTCTATGTCCTTTTTCTATTCTGCCTCACATTCTTCTTGTCTGTCTACTATTGTGCCACAAGCCTCAGTCCAAACTTTACATGTATGGCCTTTAATGGGAATTTAAGGTCCACATTATAATGTTATGATCCTGGAATTCAAAACACCTTTGTGTACCTATGTTTTATTTAGGGTTACTATTGCTTTGATGAAACACTGTGGACAAAAGCAATGTGATAGGGGAAAGTGTTTATTTGTCTTTTATATAATAAGTCACTGTCCATTGAGTGAAGCCAAGGTAGAAACTCGAACTGGGTCAGAATATGAAGGCAGGAGCTGATGCAAAGGTCATGTAGAAAGGCTGTTTGTTCTTCATTGCATGTCTAGTCTGATTTCTTGTAGCACCCAGAACTCTAGCCCAGAGATGGCTCCAACTACAGTGGACTGGGCCCTCAAAAGTTAATCACTGATTAAGAAAGTATCCTATAGGTCTGCCTACAGTTCATTCTTATGGGGCACTTTTTCTATTGACTTTCTCTCCTCTGAACTTCAGCTTATGTGAAGTTGACATAAAACTATCAAGCACAACCTCACAATAAAAACACATTTAATGTATCATTAAAGTTTCCAAAAGACTTAATTTTTTCCAGTATCACTAAAAGTCTAAGCCTCAGACCTCTTTCTTGTGTTGTGGCAAAATAAGAAGCCATGAAAAAACAATAGAAAAGGAAATTGAATACTTTTATTATACACAAGCACAGGGTAAATGTTCACCTTCAGAAGAAACATGATTGATAAAAGAGGACCATAATTAAGATCAAAATCCATTAAGGAAATCATTAAACTTTATTTCTATGTGTAGCATTCATCCCATACAATGATAGACCCCAGCTCCAATGTACTTGAATACCCATATTACTATGGCCTTGCCAAATATAGCTCACATAACCTCTCTTGCCTTGTATAGACACTATATACCACTTTATTGGCCAGGCATTCCATTCCCTAGGCTTTCCTACCTGCATAGGATCTACACTGCATCTTCTACTGTATTCTCACAGGTTATCACCACCTCAGGATTCCATATAGACACTGAAACACTGTCACACAGTGCATAATCTCCAAAGCTTTTCTTTGAAATCTTGTTAAAAAGCTCTTTTCCTGAATAACTTTTATTTACATTCCACATGCCTGCAAAACTATCGTCATTTGGACAATATCAACATCTATCACTTACTGAGCATTAGTCACATTTTTAGGAACAGTAAGGCTGTGAAGAACTGTGGTGCCAGCTTGATGAAAATAGAGCCTTGAGAAGACTCAGCAGGAACCACTAAATGTGAGAGAAAACACCCTGAATGAAGCAGGTTCAAAGCACTGATGACTCAAACTTCATTTGTCATTGAGGGCAGAAAAAATAGAGCAATTTTACAGCCGAGGCCAGTCCAGATATGAACTTATATTTCTTCTTCTAGCAAGTGAAGTGATTCAGTCCTGCTACCAAGGATCACAACTCTCCCTTTCTTCTTTGCACTTGCCTTCAAAGTGTCAGCACAACATCAGGCACTGACGTTACAAACTTCTCATCACCCAATAAAACAAATATCATCAAAGATGAATAAATAAGAACAAAAATAAACATGAAAAGTCCCATATTTTAGAATCTTGTGAAAAAAAAAGCATGTTCACTGAATGATTGAAGGCGAAGGCACACGTCACAAACAATCCCACACCAGTTTGGAATTATGATTAATAGAATGGTTATTTATTTAAAGGCGAAAAACTTACAGAACACTGTTCCAGACAACAGCCCTCTGCACAATCAGGTGATGTGGGAATGATTTCTTATTAATAAAGAAACTGCCTAGGCCCATTTGATAGGCCAACCCTTAGGTGGGTGGAGTAAACAGAACAGGATTCTGGGAGAAAGAAGCTGAGTCAGTGAGTCGCCATGATGCTCCCACTCCAGCCAGATGCAGGTTAAGATCCTCCCTGGTAAGCGCACCTTGTGGTGTTACAGGGATACTAGAAATGGGTTAGATCGATATGTAAGAGCTAGCCAATAAGAGGCTACAGATAACGGGCCAGGCAGTGTTTAAAAGAATACAGTTTTCCGTGTAATTATTTCGGGCATAAGCTAGAGCTAGCTGGCGGCCGGGAGCTGGGGGTGGCAGGGAAGCAGCCCGCAGCTCCTTGCAACAATCAGGAAGGGAGTTTAGTCGCCAGAAGCAGAGCAGGAAGTAAGAGAGAGAGAGAAGGGAAGTGGCTGCTTTTTTAAAGAGAGAGAGACCACACCCCAATGGGCTGGTATCTCAGTGGCTATTGGATGGAGGAGTAGAAGGACCTCCCACAACACCTCCCCCTTTTGTTTAAGTAAGAAAGTTCTAAACCTACTATGAAATTATATACAATAAGTACAAATATCCTATTCTAACTAGCTTAGGTCTTGTATAATAAATAACTTGGCGAAGTCATGAGAGAAAAGTAACTACATTTATATAGTGTTCAACCCCATCACAGATCTGAGAAGGGAAATAATGTTACCTGAGTAATTAGGAAGTTCAGTAAAACAACTTCCAAAACATGCAACAAATCACAGAGACAACTAGCTACCTGGGCAATCACCCAAAGTCACGTTTGCAGTGTTGAAGCAAACAACTTTGGCTAAGGCCTAACATAACTGACATACCATTTTCAAAGGCAAGCAACTTTTCAAAACTATCTTACCCTGTCTTGGCAGGATATGACAATCCTGTTTTATCCATTGATGCATGCTCTGTATCTCTGTCAGTGGTTGAGGTATGGGCATTTCTTTGCCCCAAGGCCAGTTCTGCCAAAAAGAAAGGCTCCAGGTGGAGTGTCTTTGGTGCTCAACATTCTCTTGGGAATAGATGGGTGCTGCCAGGAGCAATTGTGTCTCACTATCACGAAACTTTGAGTTAGATTAAAGGCCATTTTCTACAGCTCTTTGAAGAGGTTGAAGATTATCTATCTATACTGAGTATAATCTGTATGTATCTAAAGAACCTGAATAGTCTAATTATAAAATGACAAACTTAGAATACTATTGATCTATATAATTCTCAATACCTATCTAACTTAAAGACAAAGACAATAAACAACTGTGAAACAAATGAGGACAATGACCTCCAAATATAAGCAATGTACAAATATACATTGCAATATGGTAAATAATTGTCAATACACAAACAATATATAAGTATCTTAATCAGAGGTAGAAATGTACACTGCAATATGGTAAATATATATTATATATATATATATATAAATATAATATATGTCAATACATAAATATATTTTAAACAGAGGTAGAAACATGCATGCATACAATAGTCAATTTAATTTAACTTTGTATCTATATAAGAATCGATACCAATAAATTTGTCTCAAAACAATAACTTACAAGTACCAACAAGTACTAATCTATTATCCCATTATCCCTCTTTTTTTTCAAATGATCCCTGAGCTTATAAAATTCCTCCCCCAACCCTCAACCATACTAATTATAATCAACCCCTAAATGATGTCCCTAAACCCAAGGGCAAACTTTACTGAGAGAGGGGACGTCGTCCCCTAGAATTACTTCCAGCTGTCATGGGGGCGACGTTCTTTCTGGGGGATCCTGTGAAAGTAAAATGATGGTTAAATTTCAAGATTAATGTCTTTTAAAATTGCAAATAGTCTCTGAGTATTTTGTGGAGGTCTGGCCAGAATATTGTACAAGATGTGTGCCATGTCAGCTAACCAATTTGGAACCATCTAGTGCAGCTGGTACCCAAAACAGGTCTTTTAGTAGCGCTATCAGTATCATGATGTCATATCAACCAGGTGGAGTTGTTGTTATGGGGCCCCATCTTCTTCCTGGAAACTTCAAATGTCACTACAGGAAAAACTCATTGTTTATTGTGAAAAACTTAAACATTAATCATATAGACACACACACACACACACATATATATATACATATATATATTCAATGAAAGGCATGATAGATATATTCAATGAAAAGTATGATAGATATGAAGAAAAGCAAAGATGTTTTCTAAACTCATATTTTCTTTCTGTCCCATGTCATGGCTCTTGACATGAAACAGAAACTCCAGAAACTCTGGGTTTTTCTCATAGCAACAGGCTTGGAATTGGAAAGGGACTGAGCAAGAGTCCAACTTCAAAACCAGATCTATATATTTATAAATAAATGCACATTAATACATATTTAAAGATAAGAGTAGAATAATTATACTTACGAGACCTATTTGATTTTCTTGTTGATACTTATTGGGTTGTAAATAGTTTCCATCTGTCAGTATTCAAACATCCAGGGTCCCTTGAATTTTTTGAAGATGAGTGTTTTCCTGCAGAGATAAGAAGAGAACCCTGCCCTTATACTATATGTTTTTCTTACCACCTGTATGAATATCATCATTGTGGATGAGCTGTCATTTCTCCTTTTCAAGAGGTTTCTCCTCTTTAAATCGAAACTTTATTAATTTTGATGGTATCCACAAATTTTCTTCCCATGTGGAAACAAGAGCAAAACCCCTTCCCCAGCGTAGCACATCTCCTGACTTCCATTGAGAGATCAGCACATCTTTGAAATAAATTGGTTGATTTAGTTCAGCAGACTTTTCCATTATCAAAGGTCTTTCTGCTGCTGTCGTTCCTTTCTCATTAGAGTTAAGAAAATTCAAGGTTAATAAAGCATTTTGCAACCTATTTCTGGGGATATTTTCTGTCCCTTTCTGTTTGTTCAGCATGTCCTTTATAGTACAATTTGATCTTTCTATAACTGCCTGACCTGTAGGATTATTTGGTATACCTGTAATATGTTTTATATTATAATAATCAAAAAAGCACTTCATTTTCGTAGATACATATGCTGGACCATTATCTGTCTTTATTTGTGCAGCTATACCCATGATGGCCATAACTTCCAATAAATGTGTGATTACTGAATCAGCCTTTTCTGAGCTCAGGGCAGTAGCCCATTGAAAACCTGAATACATATCTATGATGTGGTGTACATATTTTAATTTACCAAATTCCATAAAGGGGAACACATCCGTCTGCCAGATTTCATTTCTTTGAGTACCCTTTGGGTTACTCCCTGCAGGCAACGGTGTTTGATTATAGAAAGAACAAGTAGGACTTCTCTTTATAATGTCCTTAGCTTGTTGCCATGTAATGGAACATTCTTTCTTTAGGCCTTTACTATTGACATGATGCTTTTTATGAAATTCTGAGGCCTGCAACATGCTTCCAATCAATAATTGATCAATCTCAATGTTGCCTTGTGCTAGAGGACCAGGCAGCCCTATATGGGACCGGATGTGTGTTATGTACATCGAATAAAGCCTGTTCCTGATTATGTCTTGTACCTGGATAAAGAACGAAGTCAACTCTGTGTCATCTGGTATAAATTCAGCGGTTTCAATATGCAAGATAACTCTTTCTGCATATTGTGAATCTGTAACTATATTAAGGGGTTCTTTAAAATCCCTTAGCACCATAAGAATGGCATATAATTCTGCCTTCTGGACAGAATTATAAGGGCTTTGTTCCACCTTACTCAATTCATCTGACTTGTAACATGCTTTCCCTGATTTATTTGCATCAGTACAGAACATACAGTCTCCAGTTATTGGAGCATCAAGTACAATTCTAGGAAGAATCCAAGAAGTTGATAGTTGCTATTAATTTCTCCCAAAAAATTAGTACAACCTCTTTGCCATGGTTCATTGTCTTCCCATAACTTTTGTATTTCCTCAGCAGTAAAAGGAACTATAATTTCTGCTGGGTCTATACCTGCTAGTTGATGAAGTCTCAGCTTACCTATTATAATTAATTCAGAGACTTATTCCACATAAGTTTTTAATTTTTTACTTTGTTTATTAGGTATAAATATCCATTCTAAAGTAATATCTGACCTCTGCATTAGAATCCCTGTAGGAGAAATTCTGGAAGGCAATATGACTAGGATGCAGCTAACATTTGGGTTCACCCTATCCACATGTGCCTCCTGTAATTTTTCCTCAATCATTGTCAGTTCCTTTTCTGCTTCAGCTGTCAGTTTTCTTGGACTATTCAAATCTTTATCACCATTTTATATTTTGTTTAAATGAACTATTAGAGCAGGTGTTATCCCAACAGCTGGTCGTAGACTGGAAATGTCTCCTAACAATCTTTGGAAGTCATTAAGAGTCTTTAACCAGTCTCTCCTAATTTGTGCCTTTTGCGTTTTAATTTTCTCTAACCCTATTCTGTAACCTAGGTAATTAATAGAATTTCCCCTTTGAATCTTTTCAGGGGCAATTTGTAATCCCCACCTAGGCAAGACTTTCTTTACTTCTTCAAACATCCTTTCTAAAGTATCTTTATTTGAATCAGATAACAAGATGTCATTGATGAAATGATAAATTATGGACTTGGGGAATTGTTTATGAATTATTTCCAATGGCTTACTTACAAAATATTGGCATAATGTAGCACTATTGAGCATACCTTGTGGGAGGACAGTCCATTGATATTTACTATTAGGCTGAGAATTATTACTAGTAGGCACTGTGAAGGCAAATTTTTCTCTATCCTTTTCTTGTAATGGTATAGTGAAAAAACAATCTTTCAAATCAATAACTATAAGAGGCCATCCTTTTGGTAATAGAGAAGGCAAAGGAATTCCAGATTGTAGTGGGCCCATAGGTTGAATTACCTTGTTGACAGCTCTTAGATCTGTCACCATCCTCCATTTACCAGATTTCTTTTTACAACAAACACAGGAGAATTCCAAGGGCTGGTTGATTCTTCAATATGGTGAGCATCTAGTTGCTCTTGCACCAGCTGTTCCAATGCCTGTAATTTATTTTCAGCTAGAGGCCACTGATCCATACTTGCTTCTCTGTTAGCCATTTTAAAGGTAGGGCTGTTGGTACCTCTAAAGGTTTGGTATTTGCTGTATGTTCTTGTACAGCCTGAATGGCTGGTGACCTTTTCCTATAATACCTCATCATATCTTTCCCAGAATTAGGAGTTCCTGGAACTACAGGAATATTAATCTGGGTATTCCATTGCTATAGCAGGTCACAGCCCCATAAATTTATTGCAATATTGGCTATATATGGCCTTAGTCTTCCTATTTGCCCTTCGGGCCCTATGCATTCAACCTATCTTGTGCTTTGTTTTGCACAAGATAGGGTTCCAATTCCCAGTAACTGAACATTTACCTCTTGAAGAGGCTAATTCGGATGCCAAGATTCTGGAGTAATGATACGTACATCTGCGCCTGTGTCTAATAAGCCTTCAATAAAAGTGCTATTTATACAGACTCTTAGCTTTGGTCTTTGCTCATTAATAGAAGTCTACCAAAATATATGTTTACTCTGTCCTACTGGGTTTTTTGACTCATTCTCCATGCATAATTTATCATTTAGACCAGCATTACTTTTTACAGCAGAAATTGGAGCTTTTAATTTTCTTGGTGAGCCACGTTCTCCACTGTGACTGGGAATGACTGGGCCACTGTTAGCTTGGGGGCCTGTGAGAGGCCCCTCAAGGAGTTTCCCAATGATATTGGGTTGCCTTGTCTGTCTGTTGTTGACCTGCATTCGTTGGACCAATGCCAGCCTTTACTGCATCTCCTACACATACCTGAAGGCCGAGGTCTCCTATTTTTGTCATTCCCAGAAGACATATTATTCCTAGAGACTCTTTGCCTGCAATCCCTTTGCAAATTTTTTAATTTACCACAATTAAAACACCTGGCAGTTTGATGTCTCCTCATTGCTTTGGAAATCGCTTCTCCTACCCATGATTCATCATTATAGCTAAATGTCTCAACATTCATTGTATGTTGAATCCATTCATCCATGGGTGCTGATCTAGACTTTAAAGGCCCAATTATCTTTTTGCATTCTATGTTTGCATTTTCGACAGCTAGAGATTCAAGAAGTTTTATTCTAGCTTCTGGGTCTGTTACCCCTATATCCAGAGCCTTAATTAATCTTTGTAAAAAGTCAATAAAGGGTTCTCTCTGTCCCTGCTTAATCCTGGTATATGATTCAACCCTTTTTGCTGGATTGTGTATCCTATTCCAAGCATTTAAAGCTGCTTGGTGACATAGACACAGTACTTCTTCGTCATAAAGAGCTTGGACCTGTGGATCAGCATATTCTCCTGCACCAAGAATTTGATCTTGGGAAACCTCCACACCTTTTCCTCTTCCTTGCTGTTCCATATGTTTGGATTCTTCTCTAAAATAGAGTCCAAACATCAAGGAAGGTCCATTATCTAAAACTGCAGACACTACCTGATGGAAATCATGGGGGGTAGCTCTAGCATTAGAATCCCAAGTCCTTATCATTTCCTTAACATATTCAGAGTGCAAGCCAAAATTAACAATGGCTTGCTTAATTTCTTTCAGATCATTCATTGCTATTGGCATCCATCTAGCTTCTTTGACTCCCTTTGAGCCTTTAGAAGTTGATGCTTTGTCAGAATTAATTATAGGGTATGTCGCTAAAACCCTGGGTAAGCCAGTTCTAATAGCTGATGGCAGCATTGTATCCTGTCCTTATGCCTCCTTACTCTGTTCACCATCTCCAATAATTTCTTCAATCTTTTCAAATCTTTTTATCATTGTCTCTCTTAAATCCTGAATCTCCTGACCTATATATGTTTCTAGTGATTTCACTGAGGTATCAATTTTTTGGTTCCCATTCTGCACCTGTGATTCCAAAGCTTTAAATTTTTCCTTCAAAGATAACATGTCCTCCTTAAACTTTTCTTGTATATCATGTAGATTCCCATCTTGGAGGTACATTCTGTCTGTTACCTTATCAAAACTTTGTGATAATGTCTGAACGTCAAATTCAACAGCCTGAACCCTTTCAGGTAACTTTCTAGTACCCTTGGATATGAAGTCAATTTTGTCTATCATAGTATCCACTTGTTCAGATAACCTCTGATTTTCAATAATTTTAATCCTGTCAATTAGTTGTTCATTATTAGTTCGTAAAGATTCTGTCGTTCTTAGGAGTGCCATATTCTTCTGTTCATTTTTAGTTCATAAAGATTCTATTGTTCTTAGGAGTGCCATATTCTTCCTTAATGATAGAATATGGAAAAGAAAAATGAAACCTAGTAACAAGCAAATTAAGGTATCCCCATAATCATATAAACCTTGTATGATGTAATCCATTGTATTAGTAAACAAAGCAGTAAAATTTGCATTACAAATGAAAACTGCCATATTACCTATTATCCAACAGGTGGTGCTGTTGCCGAGTCATGACAAAAACGGGGGTCCTGTTTCAGTGTCTGCCTTAGTAGATGTTAAAAACTGGAAAATGTGAGTTTCTCAACAAAGTAAATGTAATTAAATCAATTCCATAGACAGAACCAGAAACCCAGAATCCAGGGGTAGAGAAGAGCAACCTGGAAGCCGCTTATGCCTCCACGTGACAGAGTCACCCAGAGGGGTTGCAGCTTTCAGCAACTGCTTGTGCTCTGGTTTGTGCCACTCAAGCACTGTGCTTGCAAGGGAGATTTAAAAACAACTCAGAAAAGAGCAAACCACTCAGGCAGAGACTACAAGGGCCTGTGGAGTTTAAATCCACGTGGGGAGGCAAACAATAGGGTGCATGGGGACTTGAAGTCAATCTGAGGTATCTAAACTGCAGCAAGAAAAGTCACTGTGTGATAATTTATGTTAAACTGCTGGCTCCACGCACAAGGCAGTGGCCGCCAATGGCACAGGCCACGGCTGATGTAGGGAGGGCTCATGCCAAGCCAAGCTGGCGGCAGGCTGCCGAGCGGGGGGGAAGGACAGGGTCCTAAATCCAAACATTGGGCTCCAGATGAAGGCGAAGTCGTAAGTCACAAACAATCCTACACCGGTTTGGAATTATCATTAATAGATTGGTTATTTATTTAAAGGGGGAAAACTTACAGATCACCGTCCCAGACAACAGCCCTCTGCACAATCAGGAAGGGAGTTTAGTCGCCAGAAGCGGAGCAGGAAGTAAGAGAGAGAGAGAAGGGAAGTGGCCGCTTTTTTAAAGAGAGAGAGACCACGCCCCAATGGGCTGGTATCTCAGTGGCTATTGGCTGGAGGAGTGGAAGGACCTCATGCAACAAATGATATTATAATTTTGAGAGCAGACAACAATGTTGAATGTTCATAAATAATCAACAAAGACAGATTTTTTTATTTATTTATTTATTAAAGACTTCCGTCTCTTCCCCACCGCCGCCTCCCCTTTCCCTCCCCCTCCCCCAATCAAGTTCCCCTCCCTTGTCAGCACAAAGAGCAAACAGGGTTCCCTGTCCTGTGGGAAGTCCAGGGACCACCCACCTCCATCCAGGTCTAGTAAGGTGAGCATCCAAACTGCCTAGGCTCCCACAAAGCCAATACGTGCAGTAGGATCAAAACCCATTGCCATTGTTCTTGAGGTCTCAGTAGTCCTCATTGTCCACTATGTTCAGTGAGACCAGTTTTAACCCAGGCTTTTTCAGACCCAGGCCAGCTGGCCTTGGTGAGATCCCGATAGAACATCCCCATTGTCTCAGTGTGTGGGTGCACCCCTCGTGGTCCTGAGTTCCTTGCTCGTGCTCTCTCTCCTTCTGCTTTGGACCTTGAGGTTTCGGTCCGGTGCTCCAATGTGGGTCTCTGTCTCTGTCTCTTTTCATCGCCTGATGAAGGTTAATGTTCAGGAGGATGCCTATATGTTTTTCTTTGGGTTCTCCTTCTTATTTAGCTTCTCTAAGAACCCGAATTATAGGCTCAATGTCCTTTATTTATGGCTAGAAACCAAATATGAGTGAGTACATCCCATGTTCCTCTTTTTGGGTCTGGCTTACCTCACTCAGGATAGTGTTTTCTATTTCCATCCATTTGCCTGCAAACTTCAAGAAGTCCTTGTTTTTTACTGCTGAGTAGTACTCTAATATGTATATATTCCATACTTTCTTCATCCATTCTTCAATTGAAGGGCATCTAGGTTGTTTCCAGGTTCTGGCTATTACAAACAATGCTGCTATGAACATAGTAGAGCATATACTTTTGTTGTAAGATAAGGCCTCTCTTGGATATATTCCCAAGAGTGGTATTGCTGGGTCCAGGGGTAGGTTGATCCCGAATTTCCTGAGAAACCTCCACACTGCTTTCCAGAGTGGTTGCACAAGTTTGCATTCCCACCAGCAGTGGATGAGTGTACCCCTTTCTCCACAACCTCTCCAGCAAAGGCTATCATTGGTGTTTTTGATTTTAGCCAATCTGACAGGTGTAAGATGGTATCTTAAAGTTGTCTTGATTTGCATTTCCCTGATCGCTAAGGAAGTTGAGCATGACCTTAGGTGTCTTTTGGCCATTTGAACTTCTTCTGTTGAGAGATCTCTGTTCAGCTCAGTGCCCCATTTTATAATTGGGTTGCTTAGCCTTTTACGGTCTAGTTTCTTGAGTTCTTTATATATTTTGGAGATCAGACCTTTGTCAGTTGCGGGGTTGGTGAAGATCTTCTCCCAGTCAGTGGGTTGCCTTTCTGTCTTAGCGACAGTGTCCTTTGCTTTACAGAAGCTTCTCAGTTTCAGGAGGTCCCATTTATTCAATGAGGCCCTTACTGTCTGTGCTGCTGGGGTTGTACTTAGGAAGTGCTCTCCTGTGCCCACGTGTTGTAGAGTACTTCCCACTTTCTCTTCTATCAGGTTCAGTGTGTTCGGCTTGATATTGAGGTCTTTAATCCACTTGGACTTGAGTTTTGTGCATGGTGATAGATATGGATCTATTTTCATTCTTCTACAGATTGACATCCAGTTTTGCCAGCACAATTTGTTAAAGATGCTCTCTTTTTTCCATTGTATACTTTTAGCTTCTTTATCGAAAATCAGGTGCTCATAGGTTTGTGGGTTAATGTCAGGGTCTTCTATTCGATTCCATTGGTCGACTTCTCTGTTTTTATGCCAATACCAAGCTGTTTTCACTATTGTAGCTCTGTAATAGAGTTTGAAGTCAGGGATGGTAATGCCTCCAGACGTTCCCTTATTGTATAAGATTGTTTTGGCTATCCTGGGTTTTTTGTTTTTCCATATAAAGTTGATTATTGTCTTCTCCAGATCTGTGAAGAATTTTGATGGGATTTTGATGGGGATTGCATTGAATCTATAGATTGCTTTTGGTAGAATTGCCATTTTTACTATGTTGATCCTCCCAATCCAAGAGCAAGGGAGATCCTTCCATTTTCTGGTGTCCTCTTCTATTTCTTTCTTCAAAGACTTAAAGTTCTTGTCATATAGATCTTTCACTTCCTTCGTCAGGGTTACCCCAAGATATTTTATGCTCTTTGTGGCGATCGTGAAAGGTGATGCTTCTCTGATTTCCCTCTCTGTTTCTTTATCCTTAGTGTATAGGAAGGCAACTGATTTTTTGGAGTTGATCTTGTATCCTGCCACATTACTAAAGGTGTTTATCAGCTGTAGGAGTTCTTTGGTAGAGTTTTTGGGGTCGCTTATGTATACTATCATATCATCAGCAAATAATGACAGTTTAACTTCTTCCTTTCCAATACGAATCCCCTTGATCCCCTTATGTTGTCTTACTGCTATTGCCAGAACTTCAAGCACTATATTGAAGAGGTAAGGAGAGAGTGGACATCTGGTGTAGGAGTGTCATATATCAATCTGTTGATTTCATTGGTTAAGTAATAAAGGAACTGCTTGGCCCTCATAGGTTAAAACATAGGTGGGAGGAGTAAACAGAATAGCATACTGGGAGGAAGAGGAAGTGAGCTCAGACTCGACAAGCTCTGCTCTCTGGAGCAGAGAAGCCATGCTCCAGTCTCCCGGACAGACATGCGATGAAGCTCCGACCCAGCATGGACGTAGGCTAGAATCTTCCCGGTAAGCGCACCTTGGGGTGCTTACACACATTATTAGAAATGGGCTAGTCCAGGTGCGAGAGTTAGCCCAGAAGAGGCTAGATAGAAATGGGCCAAGCAGTATTTAAATGAATACAGTTTGTGTGTTGTTATTTCGGGGCATAAGCTAAGCTAGCAGGCGGCCGGGGTGCTGGGGACACAGCCCTGGCCGCTCCTTATTTCAACAAATGGCACCCATACGTGTGGACAACTGAATCCACTGAAAGCCTGAGAAAGCTTGGGAAAGAGTAAAGCATGTTTTCTTGGCAGCAGCGATTTCTCGGGTCTGCTCTGCTTGCTAGAAGCAAGCAAGCGCTCTCTCTAAGAGAGGCTTCCTGACTCAGCTTTAGCTGCAAATTCCTGCAGCTCTTTTAAGAGGTCCTGCCACAAAACACTTAAACGGTGTCAACGAAAAGTGAACGCATGCTTTTCGGTTTTCAGCCGTAGCAGGAAAAAAGCTGTGCCGTTTAAAAATGCTGGCTTTCTGGGCTATCCTGCCAGGGCAAACTCTGACTCCTTTACGCACGCGGTTCGTGCGGTTTGCAAGCACAGGCTGCTGAAGCTCGCTTGCTGGCAGGGACCTTGAAACGCCATAGAGTTGTGGCAGTAAACACGGCTACAGCCAGTACCTCAGCCATGAGGCTGGAAAGCTAAGGAATGAGCTGGATCCAGCCATCAAAGCCACGGCTTTAGTCCTACTGATATTGCTTGGTAATTTAAAGGCTCGTGTGGTCAGAAAAAGAGAGATATACAGTAAAGAGATTCAAAGACAAAGAAAATTTCTAAATGGTTTACACTGTGTTAAAAATATATGCAAGCTAAAAGTTAAAAGTTCTTAAAAGTAAAAAAAGGAAGAAAGTAATTGGGTGTGGTAGTACACACCTTTAATCCCAACACTTGGAAGGCAGAGGGAGATTGACCTCTGTGACTTCAAGGTGTGGTAGCATACACCTTTAATCCCAATGCCTGGGAGGCAGAGACAGGCGGATCTCTGAGAGTTCAAGGATATCCTGGTCTACAGAGTTATTCCAGGACAAAGATACAGAGAATATAAAATAAAAGTAAAAATAAATGAAATAGAGGTTAAAATAAAGCGTACAAAGATGGAAAATACACAGAGAATCTTGATACTGTATGCTATTATGCTCTCTTTGAATTGTTTAAATGCTGAGGAAGGAGCAACAGATGCTAAAAGATATTTGTTTATAAATGCTGCTGAACTAAACCAACATAGATATTCTGAAAATGCCTTGACTTTGAAATTTGGATCTAAGGACATGATACTTTGGAAAGGAGTTTCTTATTTTGTCTTCACAGAGGATGAGACCCTGTTCATTTCTTCTATTCCAAAATGGTATGATCAACCACGCCCTCCTGAAGAGTTGCTGTAAACATCTTCAGAAAATTGCTTCGCTCAACTGCCAACTGAGATGAAACTAGCACACAGGTTATACCATGAAAGACCTAATTAACGACGCCCCCATTCAGCAGGAAGCAGTTTGGAGAGAAAAAACTGCGCCCATGTTCCCAAATATGGTTTATAAATGTTCTTTTACATTTAAAGGGGGATATGATATAGGTATGAATAATTTGCATTAGTATAGATTTTGCTTTATTGATAGAGATTTAAGGTCAATTTTGTTATATGTATATGTATTTCTGTTCTTGACTAAGGTATTGTGATTGTGTAGTTCATTTAAAATGTAATGTATAATTAGGAAATATAGGTTGTTAATGGATAATAGTCAAGCTTGTAGTCATGTTAGTTAGATTTTCTAGATATATAGAGATATATTTCAGTAGGATAGGCATTCTTCATATCTTTCAAAGACTGCAGAATATGGCATTTAAATGTTTTAATAACTTAGGGCTTTTCATGACAATGAGACACGTCTACTCCTGGCAGCACCAATCTACTTCAAGAAGAAGATGGGCATCGAAGAGGATTCTTATGGAGTTAGATAGCCATTTGGGCAAGAAAACTGCTCTTGCCTGGACTATTACGTAAACTGGACACAGAGAACCCGCAGAGAGAGGACTACTGAACTTGCCTAAAGGTGAGATGATCTTTCGGGGTTCCTGATTCATGAAGGAGTCTGCGAGACATTCTGCAGGACAAGCAGATAGTGACTGCCTTTGAAATTTCCTGCTTTGTGGAAATGTCTGCTGGAAACTATGGGCCTGTAGGCTGAAGATGGATGCCCCAACGGTACAAAAGAACTTTGGGTGACTGTACAGGCAGCAAGATGTCTCTGTCATTTCTAGAATTTTAGAAGTTGCTTATTTCTTGTTTGCTTAGGTAATATTGTATCTTTCTGGAGTCTTTGATACAGTTGAAGAATAGATAGATAGTTATAGCTGTTTTCCTTTGTTATGATAAAAGATAATATAGATATAAATATTGTAACTGTAATTCTTACTTGATAACTGTTTTGCTATATGTAATTTTGCTATGTTAAAGTTAAAGCCTTTCCTTTTTGTTTAAACAGAAAAAGGGGAAGTGGTGTAGGAGTGTCATATATCAATCTGTTGATTTCATTGGTTAAGT
>JABTXL010020168.1:1009992-1100485 GCA_025134845.1 Neodon shergylaensis
GGCATAAGCTAAGCTAGCAGGCGGCCGGGGTGCTGGGGACACAGCCCGGCCGCCCCTATTTCAACAGACATCCTTGTCGTGTTCCTGATTTTAGTGGGATGGCTTTGAGTTTTTCTCCGTTTAATTTAATGTTAGCTGTCGGCTTGCTGTAAATAGCTTTTATTATATTTAGGTATGACCCTTGTATCCCTAATCTCTCCAAGACCTTTATCATAAAGGGGTGTTGAATTTTGTCGAATGCTTTTTCAGCATCTAATGAAATGATCATATGGTTTTTTTCTTTCAGTTTATTTATATGGTGGATTACATTGATAGATTTGCGTATGTTGAACCAGCCCTGCATCTCTGGGATGAAGCCTACTTGATCATAATGGATAATTTTTCTAATGTCTTCGTGGATTCGGTTTGCTAGTATTTTATTGAGAATTTTTGCGTCGATATTCATGAGTGAGATAGGCCTGTAATTCTCTTTCTTGGTTGGGTCTTTGTGTGGTTTTGGTATCAGAGTAACTGTAGCTTCGTAAAAGGAATTTGGCAATGACTCTTCTGTTTCTATGTTGTGAAATACTTTAAGGAGTATAGGTATCAGCTCTTCTTGGAAGTTCTGGTAGAATTCTGCATTGAAACCATCTGGTCCTGGGCTTTTTTTCGAAGGGAGATTTTTGATAACAGTTTCTAATTCTTCACGACTAACAGGTCTATTTAGATCGTTCACCTGGTCTTGGTTTAGCTTTGGTATATGGTACTTATCTAAAAAAGTGTCCATTTCTTTTGTATTTTCCAATTTTGTGGCATACAGGCTTTTGTAGTAAGATCTAATGATTCTCTGAATTTCCTCTGTGTCTGTGGTTATGTCCCCCTTTTCATTTCTGATCTTATTTATTTGCGTGTTCTCTCTCTGTCGTTTAATTAGTTTGGATAGGGGTTTGTCAATCTTGTTGATTTTCTCCAAGAACCAACTTTTTGATTCATTGATTCTTTGGATTGTTTTCTCTGTTTCTATTTTGTTGATTTCCGCCCTCAGTTTGATTATTTCCAGTCTTCTACTCCTCCTGGGCACGACTGCTTCTTTTTTTTTCTAGAGCTTTCAGGTGTGCTGTTAAGTCCCCAATGTATGCTTTCTCTGTATTCTTTAAGTGGGCACTTAGTGCTATGAACTTTCCTCTTAGCACTGCTTTCATCGTGTCCCATAGGTTTGAGTATGTTGTCTCTTTATTTTCATTAAATTCAAGGAAGACTTTAATTTCTTTCTTAATTTCTTCCTTGACCCAGGTGTGGTTCAGTAGTTGATTGTTCAGTTTCCATGAGTTTGTCGGCTTTCTGGGGGTAGCATTGTTGTTGCCTTCTAACATTAATCTGTGGTGATCTGATAGGACACAGGTGGACACTGATATTCTTTTGTATCTTTGGAGGTTTCCTTTGTTTCCGAGTATATGGTCAATTTTTGAGAAGGTTCCATGAGCTGCAGAGAAAAAGGTATATTCTTTCCTATTTGGGTAGAGTGTTCTATAGATGTCTGTTAAGTCCATTTGCTTCATTACCTCCAATAATTCTCTTAATTCTCTATTAGGTTTCTGTTTGATTGACCTGTCCATTGGAGAAAGAGGTGTGTTGAAGTCTCCTACTACTAGTGTGTGTGGTTTGATGTCTGCCTTGAGTTCTAGTAATATTTCTTTTATATAAGTGGGTGCTTTTATATTGGGGGCATAGATATTCAGGATTGAGATGTCATCCTGATGAATTGTTCCTGTTATGAGTATAAAGTGTCCATCTCGATCTCTTCTGATTGATTTTAGTTTGAAGTCAGTTTTGTTGGAAATTAGTATGGCCACACCTGCTTTTTTATTAGGACCATTTGCTTGAAAGACCTTTTCCCAACCTTTTACTCTGAGTAGATGTCTGTCTTTGTGGTTGAGATGTGTTTCTTGCAAACAGCAGAATGTTGGATCCTGTTTTCGTATCCAATCTCTCAGCCTGTGCCTTTTTATAGGTGAATTGAGACCATTAATATTAAGTGATATTAGTGACCAGTGGTTGTTTACTCCAGTTATTCTTATTGTTTTTGGCAGTAGAGTTTGTGTGTGTGTCTCTTCTTGAGTTGTGCTGGTGAAGGTTCGCTAGATGCTTGAGTTATTGTAGGCAGTGTTGGCAATGTTGGATTCCTTGGGTTGCGATTTTCCTTCTATTATTTTCTGTAGGGCTGGATTTGTGGCTGCGTACTGTTTAAATTTGTTTTTATCCTGGAATGTCTTGTTTTCTCCATTGATAGTGAACACTAGCTTGGCTGGGTATAGAAGTTTGGGTTTGCATCCATGGTCTCTTAGTTTTTGAAGTACCTCTATCCAGGACCTTCTGGCTTTCATGGTTTCCATAGAGAAGTCAGGTGTAAGTCTGATCGGTTTACCTTTATAGGTTACTTGGCCTTTTTCCTTCGCAGCTCTTAATATTCTTTCTTTAACGTGTATATTTTGTGTTTTGATTATTATATGGCGAGGGGATGTTTTTCTTTGATCCAGTCTGTTTGGTGTTCTGTATGCTTCTTGAATGTTCAAAGGGATATCTTTCTTTATGTTGGGAAAGTTTTCTTCCATAATTTTGTTAAAAATATTTTCTGGGCCTTTGAGCTGTGATTCTTCTCCTTCTTCTATCCCAATTATTCTTAGGTTTGGTCTTTTTATTGTGTCCCATATTTCTTGAATGTTTTGTGATGCGAATTTGTTGACTTTGCTGTTTTCTTTGATCAGTGCATTTATTTTCTCTATGGTGTCCTCAGAATATGAGATTCTTTCTTCTATCTCTTGTATTCTATTGATTATGCTTGTTTCTGTAGGCTCTGCTCGTTGACCTAGATTTTCCATATCCAGCTGTTCCTCAATTTGTGTTTTCTTCCTTGTTTCCATTTCAGTTTTCAATTCTTGAACTGTTTCCATTACCTGTTTGATCGTTTTTTCTTGGTTTCCCAGGGTCTCCTGTACGTATTTACTCATTTTTTCAAACTTTTTTTCATACTTCTCATCCATTTCTATAAGGGTGTTTTTTACATGTTGTTTAAGGGACTCTATTGCTTTCATAAAGTCAATTTTTTCCGCTTCTTCTGTGTTAGGGTGTTCAAGTCCTTCTGTTGTAGGATCATTGGGTTCTTTTTGATTTTAATCTTAACTTTAACTTACTCTTTTGGGAAAATGGCAGCTATCGTCATAGAACTAAACATTGATACAGACTTTTATGGAAGTTTGATCTTTTAAGAACATTTATGTTTTTTTTGTAACAGAAAACTATAGAATTTTGTCTCTTTTTTGAATAACTGCATTAAAAATTGCATAATCGTGATGGCCTTGATGATTTGATTCAGTCATTAATAGTTCTGCACTGTGATGACAAAGACCCCATGATAATTTTAATCCATATAGGAAAATCTGAAAAAAAAAACACCTGAATTTACTCATCAAAACATGTAAAAAAAAATCTCAGTTTGATAAAACCAAGAATATACCACACGGCCTTTCACAAAATCCCACAGAATATTTATGAGCTGTGTAAGTAAGCACACATATCCACATTCCAATGTGACAATGCCATGCAGATGAAGCACACATTGCTTGTTCTTAGTGATCTACTTGTTTCCTTCTCTTAGTGCTGTATTATTCTTTATTTATTTATTTATTAAAATTTTCCACCTCCTCCCATCCTCTAATTTCCTTCCCACTCCCCCCCATCCCTCTCCCCCCCCTCTCCAGTCCTAAGAAAAGACAGGGTGCCCTGCCCTGTGGGAAGCCCAAGCCCCCCCCCGCCTCCATCCAGGTCTAGGAAGGTGTGCATCCAAACAGACTAGGCTCCCAAAAAGCCAGTACATGCAGTAGAGTCAAAACCCATTGTCATTACCATTGGCTTCTCAGTCCACCCTCATTGTTAGCCACGTTCAGAGTCCGACTTGATCGCATGCTCGTTCAGTCCCAGTCCAGCGGGCCTTGGTGAGCTCCCATTGGATCAGTCCCACCGTCTCCGTGGGAGAACTCACCCCTCGTGGTCCTGACTTCCTTGCTCATGTTCTCCTTTCTTCTGCTCTTCATCTGGACCTTGGGAGTTCAGTCAAGTGTTCCAATGTGGGTTTCTGTCTCTATCTCCATCCATCACCAGATGAAGGTTCTATGGTGATACACAAGATATTCATCAGTGTGGCTATGGGATAAGGCCAGTCCAGGCACCAACTCTCTGCTGCCCAAGGACCTAGCTGGGAACTCCTCTAGAACCAAGTCTCTTGCCAACCCTAAAATGGCTCCCTTAGTTAAGATACCTTCTTCCCTGCTCCCATATCGACCCTTCCTCTATCTCAATCATCCCATTCTACCAAGATCTCCCCAATCCTCCCCTTCTCCCTTCTCTCTCCCCATCTCCCCCTCCTCCAACCTCCCACCCTCACCCCCATCCCTGTGCTCCCAACTTTTGCCCAGCGATTATGTCTACATCTAATATCCAGGAGAATAAATGTATGTTTTTCTTTGGATTCAACTTATTTAGCTTCTCTAGGATCACGAACTATAGGCTCAATGTCCTTTGTTTATGACTAGAATCCACTTATGAGTGAGTACCTAGCATATTCCTCTTTTTGGGTCTGGATTATCTCACTCAGTAAAGTCTTTTCTATTTCCATCCATCTGCATGCAAAATTCAAGATGCCATTGTTTTTTACCACTGAGGAGAACTCTAAAGTTTATATGTGCCACACCTACTTTATCCATTCTTCTATTAAGGGGCACCTAGGCTTGTTTGCAGGTTCTGGCTATTACAAATAGTGCTGCTATGAACATAGTTGAACAAATGTTTTTGTAGTATGATTGGGCATCTCTTGGGCATATTACCAAGAGTGGAATTGCTAGATCCTGAGGTAGGATGACTCCCAGTTTCCTGAGAAACTGCCACACTGATTTCCAAAGTGGTCTCACAAGTTTGTGTTCCCACCAGCAATGGATGAGTATTGTCCTTACTCCACATCCTCTCCAGCATACGCTATTGTCGGTGTTTTTGATTTTAGCCATTTTGACAGGTGTAAGATGGTATCTCAAAGTTGTTTTGATTTGCATTTCCCTGATCGCTAAGGAGGTAGAGCATGACCTTAAGTGTCCTTTGGCCATTTGAACTTCTTCTGTTGAGAATTCTCTGTTCAGTTCATTATCCCATTTTTAATTGGGTTAATTAGAGTTTTAATGTCTAGTTTTTTGAGTTTTTTATATATTTTGGAGATCAGACCTTTGTCTGATGCGGGATTGGTGAAGATCTTCTCCCATTCAGTAGGTTGCCATTTTGTCTTAGTAACAGTGTCCTTTGCTTTACAGAAGCTTCTCAGTTTCAGGAGACAACTGTATTGTTGTCTGAATGAGTGGATAAATATCAGAAATTAAATATGAGAGGAACAATGTACAAGAAGCTATTAGGGTAATCATGGACTGTTCTTGTTCATTATTATGATGCTTTCAAGTCATCTTTTGTTTTATAGTGATACAAAGTATATGGCTTCTCTTTTGTGTTAATCCTTGTATCAATCATAGTTTACTTATCTACAACTTTAAATACACTGTTTTGGCTAAATAACAGGTATGTCAAGTCATTGTACTCTGCCTTGTTTGCTAAGCAGTTTCTCATATTATACATAATATACTAAACCAGTAATATGTATATCATTGTCTGAATTCTGTGCTGCATTTTAATTACCTTTATTAGAGAAAGTACTCCATCATCTTTAAGTAGAAATCTTCAAGATATGGCAAAATGTAATTTTTGAATTTTCTTTTGTCTTATAACATTATTTTGGAATATTATCTTAAGATTTATTGCATTTGTTTATGCTGTGTAGCATTTATTAATAATGCCAAAATGTGTTGCATTCTTTTATGTTTAACTTTGTGAAGCTATGATTCTTTGACTGTCTAAAACACCTGTTGTTCTAATAAAGAGCTGAATGGCCAATTATGAGGCAGAAGAAAGGATGGACAGAGGCTGGCATGCAGAGAGAATAAATAGAAGGAGAAATCTCAGAGGAAGAGGGAGGAGCAAGAAGGAACAAGAAGAGGAGGACATCAAGGCCCACCTACCAAGCTACATAGAAGGTGACAGAAAAAGAAGTAAAGAAAACTTTACTGAAATAGAGAAAGATAAAAGCCCAAAGACAAAAACTAGATGAGATAATTTAAGGTATGCTGGCTTGACAAAAACCAAGCTAAGGCTAGGTATTTATAAGAATGACTCTGTGTGTGATTTATTTGTTGGTTCACTCAAAAAAAGCCAAAAAAGTAAAATGAGTAAAACAACAAAAACCATAAGATGAGTATCCTCCAGTCTTAACCTATATGGAATTATTTTTGTCTTTTGAAGTGCATAAACAGTGTTAATATTTTAAAGTATATTTTGATCTTTGAATCTCCTAACAATATTGCCCATTAAACTCTGCTGATGGTAGTCTATGTCTTCTCTGCCTTATGATATAAAAATAACTGCAGTGGGAAAAAGAAGATAGAGGTTCGATTATGAGAAGCTCATACAAGAAGAGAAATTTAAATATTGAACTGCAGTTTATCAGGATGACTTTGCCATTGTGTTTTCCTACTTATTTGGAACCAGATAATTTGATGAGGAAAACTGCCTGATCTTATTTATTCTTACTTGTAAGTTTTAACCCAAGGGAGCTTTATTCTTCCTAGCACTCTACCAAGAAATAAAACTGGCTCTGCTAGAATGTTTTGTTTAATTTTTTTTTAATTTTTTTTTATTAAAGATTTCTGTCTCTTCCCCACCTCCTCCTCCCCTTTCCCTCCCCCTCCCCCAATCAAGTCCCCCGTCCCTCGTCCCTCGTAAGCCCAAAGAGCAGTCAGGGTTGCCTGCCCTGTGGTAAGTCCAAGGACCACCCACCTCCATCCAGGTCTAGTAAGGTGAGCATCCAAACTGCCTAGGCTCCCACACAGCCAATAGGTGCAGTAGGATCAAAAACCCATTGCCATTGTTCTGAGGTCTCAGTAGTCCTCATTGTCCACTATGTTCAGCGAGACCGGTTTTATCCCAGGCTTTTTCAGACCCAGGCCAGCTGGCCTTGGTGAGTTCCCAATAGAACATCCCCATTGTCTCGTTGTGTGGGTGTACCTCTCGCGGTCCTGAGTTCCTTGCTCGTGCTCTCTCTCCTTCTGCTCCTGATTTGAACCTTGAGATTTCAGTCCGGTGCTCCAATGAGGGTCTCTGTCTCTGACTCTGTCTCCTTTCATCGCCTGATGAAGGTTAATATTCAGGAGGATGCCTATATGTTTTTCTTTGGGTTCTCCTTCTTATTTAGCTTCTCTTAGAACCTGAGTTATAGGCTCAATGTCGTTTATTTATGGCTAGAAACCAAATATGAGTGAGTACTATGTTCATAGCAGCATCGTTTGTAATAGCCAGAACCTGGAAACAATCTAGATGCCCTTCAATTGAAGAATGGATGAAGAAAGTATGGAATATATACATATTAGAGTATTACTCCGCAGTAAAAAACAAGGACTTCTTGAAGTTTGCTGGCAAATGGATGGAAATAGAAAACACTATCCTGAGTGAGGTAAGCCAGACCCAAAAAGAGGAACATGGGATGTACTCACTCATATTTGGTTGTTTAATTTTTTTTGATGTACATTGGATTATTCTATCTCAGGGTCTTTATACTTTATCTTTCTTCATCACTCCAAGGTTTCCCTTCAAATAATCATCTGAGTCAGTCTCTTATTTATAGAAAGGATTAAAATCCTACATTTGTTTACTTACCAAACTTGGAAATTTTACAATATGTTCTCTTGATTTTCTTGCGCTTTTTGCTTAGACTTTTCTCCCCAGCCTTTAAAATATATTTGGCTCATTCTCCTCAATACCTACTTTTTCCATTTCTATCCCCCAATTCCTCTATGCATCTCTCTCTATTGTTCTAAATCTTTAAATTTATATCTTTGTATAGTTCATAGTCTATTTCATATCAATATCTTCCTTAACTTTTAATTTTTTTTCTTCCAAACCGGAAGATATTTCCCCTAATTCAATAATTTTGTCCTTATTGCATTTATAAGTACAGAGAATAATATCTGGCAAAAAAACATATATACATGATGCATGCAAGTATACACATGCACAAATAGGCATGCACATACACACAATACTAAAATATTGTATACTCTAGCTATATAAAGTGTATAACTAATATGACATTAGATGATTCATTTATGGAAATGCTTATTAAAATCTGCTCAGCATTTCTTAATAATGTGAGATGGGAGATTTCTTTCCTTCAATGCTGATTATTAAGTTTGCAAGTGATGTCTTAGAATCCTGGAGATGATTTGCAACATTTGAACAGGGAGATTCTCTTTGTGCTTAGAAGAAGGTAGAACAGAACAGAAGAAAATCTTAGTATTGAAAACATTGTATAGATATTAGTCTGATAACATTCCAATTTTCACATTATATGGATAAAGAAATATATTTTTTTTATGGAGAAAAAGAAAAAAAAAGTTTCCGCCTCCTCCCAGCCGCCCATTTCCCTCCCCCTCCTCCCACCCTTCTCCACCTTCCCCCACTCCTCTCCCCCTCCCTCTCCAGACCAAAGACCAGTCAGGGTTCCCTGCCCTGTGGAAAGTCCAAGGTCCTCCCCCCTCCGTCCATGTCTAGGAAGGTGAATATCCAAACTGGCTAGGCGCCCACAAAGCCAGAACTTGAAGTAGGATCAAAACCCAGGGCCATTGTCCTTGGCTTCTCATCAGCCCCCATTGTTCGCCATGTTCAGAGAGTCCTGTTTTATCCCATGCTTCTTCCGTCACAGTCCAGCTGGCCTTGGTGAGCTCCCAATAGATCAGCCACACTGTCTCAGTGGTTGGGTGCACCACTCATGGTCCTGACTTCCTTGCTCATGTTCTCCCTCCTTCCGCTCCTCATTGGGAACTTGGGATCTCAGTCCAGTGCTCCAGTGTGGGTTTCTGTGACTATCTCCATCCATCACCAGATGAAGGTTCTATGGTGATATGCAAGATATTCGTCAGCATTGCTATAGGATAGAGTCATTTCAGGTTCCCTATCCTCAGCTGCCCAAGGAACTAACTGGAGACCTCGCCTTGGGCTCCTGGGAGTCACTCTAGGTTCAAGTCTCTTGCCAAACCTAAGGTGACCCCTTAACTAAGAATTGTGCTTCCGTGCTCCCCTATCCAACCTTCCTTTATCCCAATCATCCTGTTTCCCCAAGTTTCCCTCATCCTCCCCTTCTCACTTTTCTCTCCCCATCACCCGATACTCCCATCCCACCCCACCCCCAAGATCCCAAAATTTCTCCCCGGCAATTTTGTCTACTTCCCATAGCCAAGAGGATAATTATATGTTTTTCCTTGGGTTCACCTTCTAATTTCGCTTCTTTAGGTTCACCAATTATATACTTTGTGACCATTATTTATGGCTAGAAAACAATTATGAGTGAGTACATCCCATGTTCATCTTTTTGGGTCTGGGTTACCTCACTCAGGATAGTGTTTTCTATTTCCATCCATTTGCATGCAAAATTCGAGAAGTCATTGTTTTTTACCGCAGCGTAGTACTCTAATGTGTATATATTCCACACTTTCTTCATCCATTCTTCCATTGAAGGGCATCTAGGTTGTTTCCAGGTTCTGGCTATTACAAATAATACTGCTATGAACATAGTTGAACAAATGCTTTTGTCATGTGATAGGGGATCTCTTGGGTATATTCCCAAGAGTGGTATTGCTGGGTCCAGGGGTAGGTTGATCCCGAATTTCCTAAGAAACCGAAACACTGATTTCCAAAGTGGTTGCACAAGATTGCATTCCCACCAGCAATGGATGAGGGTACCCCTTGCTCCACAACCTCTCCAGCAAAGGCTATCATTGGTGTTTTTGATTTTAGCCATTCTGACAGGTATAAGATGATATCTCAAAGTTGTTTTGATTTGCATCTCCCTAATCGCTAAGGAGGTTGAGCATGACCTTAAGTGTCTTTTGGCCATTTGAACTTCTTCTGTTGAGAATTCTCTGTTCAGTTCAGTGCCCCATTTTTTAATTGGGTTAATTAGCATTTTGAAGTCTAGTTTCTTGAGTTCTCTATAAATTTTGGAGATCACGCCTTTGTCTGTTGCAGGGTTGGTGAAGATCCTCTCCCAGTCAGTAGGTTGCCTTTTTGTCTTAGTGACAGTGTCTTTTCCTTTACAGAAGCTTCTCAGTTTTAGTAGGTCCCATTTATTCAATGCTGCCCTTAATGTCTGTGCTGCTGGGGTTATACATAGAAAGCGAACTCCTATGCCCATTTGTTGTAGGGTGCTTCCCACTTTCTCTTCTATCAGGTTCAGTGTGTTTGGACTGATATTGAGATCTTTGATCCATTTGGACTTGAGTTTTGTGCAAGGTGATAGATATGGGTTTATTTTCATTCTTCTACAGGTTGATATCCAGTTGTGCCAGCACCATTTGTTGAAGATGCTTTCTTTCCTCCATTGTATACTTTTAGCTCCTTTATCGAAAATGAGGTGATCATAGGTTTGTTCATTAAAATTTGGGTCTTCTATGCGATTCCATTGATCGACTTCTCTGTTTTTATGCCAGTACCACACTGTTTTCATTACTGTAGCTCTGTAATAGAGTTTGAAGTCGGGGATGTTAATGCCTCCAGAAGATCCTTTATTGTATAGGATTGTTTTGGCTATCCTGGGTTTTTTGTTTTTCCATATAAAGTTGATTATTGTCCTTTCAAGATCTGTGAAGAATTTTGCTGGGATCTTGATGGGGATTGCATTGAATCTATAAATTGCCTTTGGTAGAATTGCCATTTTTACTATGTTGATCCTCCCAATCCAAGAGCAAGGGACGTCCTTCCATTTTCTGGTATTCTCTTCAATTTCTTTCTTCAATGCCTTAAAGTTCTTGTCAAATAGGTATTTCACTTCCTTGGTTAGAGTTACCCCAAGATATTTTATGCTGTTTGTGGCTATCGTGAAAGGTGAAGTTTCTCTGATTTCCCTCTCTGCTTCCATATCCTTTGTGTATAAGAGGGTGACTGATTTTTTGGAGTTGATCTTGTATCCTGCCACATTACTAAAGGTGTTTATCAGCTGTAGGAGTTCTTTGGTGGAGTTTTGGGGGTCGCTTATGTACACTATCATATCATCTGCAAATAACGAAAGTTTAACTTCTTTTCCAATTCGAATCCCCTTGATCCCCTTATGTTGTCTTATTGCTATTGCTAGAACTTCAACCACTATATTGAAGAGATATGGCGAGAGTGGACAGCCTTGTCGTGTTCCTGAGTTTAGTGGGATGGCTTTGAGTTTCTCTCCGTTTAATTTGATGTTAGCTGTCGGCTTGCTGTATATAGCTTTTATTATATTTAGGTATGACCCTTGTATCCCTAATCTCTCCAAGACTTTTATCATAAAGGGATGTTGAATTTTGTCAAATGCTTTTTCAGCATCTAATGAAATGATCATTTGGTTTTTTTCTTTCAGTTTATTTATATGATGAATTGCATTGATAGATTTTCGTATGTTGAACCAGCCCTGCATCTCTGGGATAAAGCCTACTTGATCATAATGAATAATTTTTTAATGTGTTCTTGGATTCGGTTTGCCAGTATTTTGTTGAGGATTTTTGCGTCAATGTTCAAGAGTGAGATTGGCCTGTAATTCTCTTTCCTGGTAGAGTCTTTGTGTGGTTTTGGTATCAGAGTAACTGCAGCTTCATAAAAGGAATTTGGTAATGACTCTTCTGCTTCTATATTGTGAAATACATTAAGGAGTATAGGTATTAGGTCTTCTTGGAAGTTCTGGTAGAATTCTGCATTGAAGCCATCTGGTCCTGGGCTCTTTTTGGTAGAGAGGTTTTTGATAACAGATTCTAATTCTTCGCGACTAACAGGTCTATTAAATTGTTCACCTGGTCCTGGTTTAACTTTGGTAAATGGTATTTATCTAAAAAAGTGTCCATTTCTTTTACATTTTCCAGTTTTGTGGCATACAGGCTTTTGTAGTAAGATCTAATGATTCTCTGAATTTCCTCTGTGTCTGTGATTATGTCCCCCTTTTCATTTCTGATCTTATTAATTTGCATATTCTCTCTCTGTCGTTTAATTAGTTTGGATAGGGGTTTATCAATCTTGTTGATTTTCTCCAGGACCCAGCTTTTTGTTTCATTGTTTCTTTGGATTATTTTCTGCGTTTCTATTTTGTTGATTTCAGCCCTTAGTTTGATTATTTCCAGTCTTCTACTCCTCCTAGGTGAGTCTGCTTCTTTTTTTTCTAGAGCTTTCAGGTGGGCTGTTAAGTCTCCAATGTGTGCTTTCTCTGTTTTCCTTAAGTGGGCACTTAGTGCTATGAACTTTCCTCTCAGGACTGCTTTCATAGTGTCCCATAAGTTTGAGTATATTGTTTCTTTATTTTCATTGAATTCAAGGAAGACTTTAATTTCTCTCTTTATTTCTTCCTTGATCCAGGTGTGGTTCAGTAGTTGACTGTACAGTTTCCATGAGTTTGTAGGCCTTCTGAGGGTAGCATTGTTGTTGAATTCTAACTTTAATCCATGGTGATCTGATAAGACAGATGTGGTTACTAATATTTTTTTGTAACTGTGGAAGTTTGCTTTGTTACCGAGTATGTGGTCAATTTTCGAGAAGGTTCCATGAGCTGCAGAGTAGAATGTATATTCTTTCCTATTTGGGTGGAATATTCTATAGATGTCTCTTAAGTCCAATTGATTCATTACCTCCTTTAATTCTCTAATTTCTCTGTTAGGTTTCTGTCTGATTGACCTGTCCATTGGTGAGATAGGATTGTTGAAGTCTCCTACTATTAGTGTGTGCGGTTTGATGGCTGCTTTGAGTTTTAGTAATGTTTCTTTTACATACGTGGGTGCTTTTAAATTAGGATTTAGGATTGTGACTTCATCCTGTTGAATTGTTCCTGTTATGAATATAAAATGTCCCTCTCCATCTTTTCTGATTGATTTAAGTTTGAAGTCAACTTTGTTAGAAATTAGTTTGGCCACAGCTGCTTGTTTCTTAGGTCCATTTGCTTGATAAGCCTTTTCCAAGCCCTTTACTCTGAGTAGGTGCCTGTCTTTGTGTTTGATATGTGTTTCTTGTAAACAGCAGAATGTTGGATCCTGTTTTCATATCCAATCTCTTAGTCTGTGCCTTTTTATAGGTGAGTTGAGCCCATTGACATTAAGTGATATTAATGACCAGTGGTTGTTAACTCCGGTCACTTTTTTAGTAGTAGAGTTTGTGTGTTTCCCTTTTTTAAGTTGCGCTGGTGAAGGGTCTCTAGATGTCTGAGTTATTGTGGTCATTGTTGGCCTCCTTGGTTAGTGATTTTTCTACTATTACTTTCCGCTCCGGGGAAAAAAGCGATAAGGAAATATCTTAACGATTAGATTATTTTGTATGGAGTCTTGTGTTTCTTATTGTTGGCAGTACACTATGACACAGATATCTACTAGAATTAGAAGCATTATATAATCTTTCTGAATATGTAAGAATGACAACATTCTGAATTAATTCATATTTGTTCAACATTATGAACCAATTTCTTTCCCCGCATACTATCTTCTATGAAGGATAACATGTTCAATGGTTAAAGAAATATTATGGTGATTTGGAAGAGCATGGATCCCTTAAGCTCATAATTTTGAATACTTGATCCATGGTTGCTGGGCTGTTTAGGAAGTATTAGTTGATGCATCATTGTTGGAGGTAGTGTGTTCTAGGAATAGGCTTTGAAGTTTTCTAAAGTCCATACCTTTCCCAGCTTACACTCTTCCACAAGATTGTAGATCCTGATAGTAAGAACTCATCTACTGATTGAGCATCATGCCTGCCAGTCTAGTGTCAAGCTCCACACCATGATGCTAATAAACTAACTTTCTGAAATTGTAAGCAAACCCTTAATTAAGTTCTTTCTTTTCTAAGCTGAGTTAGTCATACTATCTTCACAAAACAGTTAATTGGTCATTAACTAAGACACTTAAAGTTACAGTCCTTTATTTTAATGGTTTAATTTATTTTTATCAATGTGCATATGTGTATATCTGTTTGTCCATATGTACATGTATGTGTGTTTGCATGTGAATGGGGGTGTCCATGAAGGAGAGAAGAGAGTAAAATGTGATTATTTTTAAATTTGCAAAGAATTTTTATGATTTTCTGAAATGGTCACAAACATACTATATATTAAATTGAAGCAGTATTGTCAGTATGGATTGTCACAAAGTAATTGAACTGTAATGGTAGCCAGTTATGAGCCATTCAGTGTGGTTGCTGGGACTCTGTCTTCCTGCAAGAGCAACTACTTTTAGAGGATTAGCCATTTCTCTACCTATACATGAAACCCAGCCTAGCCTATTGCCTTAAATTGCAGATTTTTAACCCTATACAGTTGTCATGTAACAAAATGTGGGTGTTGGGAAATTTTAGTATTCCTAAATGTTTTCTGAATGTGCAAAAACCAAAAATTAACTCAAAACATAATTTTCAGTAAATCTAAGGTGTTTATGTAACTGTTCATTCAGGTTGTTTTCAGAGAGTTCATTGCCATCCCGAACTAGAATCTAGGCACATGACATATTGGCTTTATGTTGTACATGTTGTTGTACTACAACCCAAGAAATAACACTGCATCAAATGTCTTGGCTCAGATGAAGGGTAACATGTGTTCGGAAATGCATTGTGTTTTATTATACATAGAAAGAGTTTGGTTCTTATAGAAACATTGTCTTAATTATGGAAAACAAAGGATTTTAGTACTTTCCTGTTGCTATTTCTAATCATACATGTATCAAGTTAAGATATCTATGGCTTGTAGTATATTGTCATATTTGAATTTTGAAACTGATGCATGAGCACAGTGTTGCTCGTGCATGCCTTTAATCCCAGCACTTGGGAGGCAGAGACAAGCATATCTCTTTGAGTTCGAAGCCCACCTGAAATACAGTGCAAGTTCCAGGACAGGCTCCAAAGCTACAGAGAAATTCTGTCTCAGAAAACAAAGAAACAAAAAGGAAATAAAAACAAAACCTGCAGCATGAGCTGATGTCTCAATAAAAATAAAATGTTAAGTGAGCTTTGGTTGGAAATTAAGACAGAATTTCCAGAAATTGCTGAAATGTCCCTCAATATACTTCTATCATTTGTACTAAATATTTACCTAAAGCAATGCTGTAATTTTTAATGATTACAGAATCAAACTACCAACCAAATCTGAAAACTGTTGAAGATGCCCAATGTCCTACATATCAAGTATGTAGCCATTACTACTGTACAAATTTTCTTCATTTTTAACAAATGGTAAAATTATATATACATATATATATATGAAAATACTTTAAAAATCAAATTTATTTATAGTTTATTACCATTAAATGATTACTTGTTTTAATATGTGCATAAATATTTGTGTGTGTGTGTGTGTGTGTGTGTATGAGGAGTCATTTAAACAGTTCTCTGATGCAAAACAGTGACAACTATTAAAAGTTGAAGGCCTTGACCTTAGAATTTTCTTAGTCATACAGAGGAGATCAAAGTCCTCATTTTCTGGCTTTGTGCATTATTTAGAAAATGAAAGAGATTACAGTTTTTTAGAAGTCCTTGAGTTTGTTGAATCAACTATAGAAACTTCTTTTGTTGTTTTTTTTTTTTTTTTAGTGCTCTGAGAAGAAGCTATATTTGGAAATGTTTTTGTAGCAGAAATCGTAAGACTGAAAGTCTCAAGGAGAAAGCCTAGGTTAGTGTTATAAATTTATCCTTTACTTCATATCATAGGAAAGAGGCAGCACGTTCTCTTTGCCTATATATTACATATTTGGTTAGTGGATCATAGAACAGCAATAAATGAAAGAAGCACTGAAAACTTCTTTCTTCTAAATTTGTTAGTCCCAATTTCATTATTGTAATGAAGTAACTGACATAATAAATTTAAAAGAGGAATGGCTTAAATTACTCCAGAGAATTTTGTGTTTTGTTCCATGATTCTCTGGCTATATTGCTTTTGAGCCTGTATTGGGGAAGTATATTATTTTGGTAATGATCCATTTACACAATAGTAGGTGTAAAAAGAGGAAGAATGAAAGTCTTAGCTCCAAGTACACCCCATTGCAGTATACACAATGTAACTGGAAGAACTTGAACAATATTAAACTTCTCAAAGATTTTAATGTTTTCCAACAGCAGTATAAGCAGAAGACCATACTTTTCCCCTTGGAATTATTACATTCATTTAGTTTGTGTGTGTGCACATATATGTCAATGTGTACTTGTAGCTGTCATAACAAACTTCTGGATATATCTTCCCATTTTATGTCTCTCAGGGATAGAACATAGATCCTCTGGCTTGGAGTTAAGCACCTTTACACACTGAGCCATCTCATAGTGCCAGAGATCCAACTTTTACATCAAATAAAAGTCACAGACAGACAGTTGAAGATATACAAAACTGTTGGAGATAAGGATAGACAGTTCATGAGGAAGAACTATAAGGTTCTGGGTAAACTGATAGAATTGACTATGAGTTAAACAAATAGTAAAACATAGTTTTATATTTCATCAAGACACCCTAATACCCAATGATTTGCTACACCTTCATAGTGGATAGTGGATAACTGTTGCCTGTAACTCAAGTTGCAGAGGATCAGATGCACTCTTCTCGCCTCTATGGACACTGAGCATGCTAGAAAAATACCCATCCCCATAAAATAAAAAGAACAAAAATGAAAAAGTAAAAACCTTATGCCAAATAAAATTATATAAAATTCTCAAAACATGGACACTGAGTATATATATATATATATATATATATATATATATATATATACATATATATATATATCCATGCTAGAAAAATACTCATCCACATAAAATAAAAAGAATAAAAATGAAAAGTAAAAACCTTATGCCAAATAAAATAATATAAAATTCTCAAAACATTGCTAAATTATCAGCCAAGAAACAAGCTCTATTTTATATAAGCAAGAGTGTTCAAGGATACCATTTCTTTCATTTGAAACATTTGATATCATCATTTTGAACATTTCTTAATCTAAAATTATAAAAATACAACCACAACTCAATTTTATTTTTCATTTCTTCCTATCATTACTGATTTTAAATATTCATATATTCCTGATTAGGATTCCCCTCTGTATGTTGTGACTATGTTTTATCGCCATTGCTTAATAAAGAAGCTGCTTTTAGCAAATGGCTTAACAAAATATATCCAGGCTGGAAAGGATGTAGAACGAGACTAGGCAAAGTCAGTGAGAAGCCATGCAGCTGCCGACAGGAGACAGACAAACCAGAACCTTGTCTGTAAGCCACAGCCACGTAACAATACGTTGATTAATAGAAATGGGGTAATTTAAGATATAAAAGTTAGCCAGAAGTATGCTTAAGCTATTTTCCAAACAGTATTGCAATTAATACAGATTTCTGTGTGATTATTTTGGGAGTCTAGTCTGAGTGGCTTGGAGACAAACAAGCAGCTTCCCCCAACATACTGTTTGTAACTATTATTTGGGTATTTGCTTCATTATGAAAACTAGAATTTTTTTAGAAGTTTTCTTCTAGAAAGTCCTTCTTTTTCTTGATAGGTACAATTTGAAAATTAAATAAAGGTAAGATGAGCAATTTAAGCAGACCTATAACCATTAGTGAAATAGAAGCAGTCATTTAAAATCTCCCACTGTCCCTCCACAAAAAGCCAAGGGACAATGATTTTACATCAAAATTCTTCCATATTTTCAAAGAAAGGTTAATGCCAATATAATTCAAATTACTTCCAAAATAGAAACAGAAAAATCATTTTCTAATTCTTTGTATGAGTTTGTAGTAAACCTGATATCCAAACCATATAAAGTCCCACCAAAGAAAAGGAATTACAAACTAATTTTCCTATGAATATAGATGCAAAAATGGTCAATTAAATAGTTAAAAACTGATTAAAAACACATCAAAAATATCATCTACCATGATCACTTAAGCTTCATCTCTGGGATTCAGTGATATAAGGAAACAATAGTGTAATCCACCATACAAACAACCTGAAAGAACAAAAACATATATGACCATCTCAGTCAGTAGATGCCAAAAAAGTCATTGAGAAAATCCATCACCCATTCATGATAAAAGTTCTGGAAAGATTATGGATAGCAAAGCACATATCTAAACACAATAAAGGCAATTTACCCCAAATCTATAACCAACATCAATTAAATGGAGAGAAACCCAAAGCAATTCCTCTAGATTTAGGAACAAGACAAGGGGGTTTACTCTCTTCATAACTGTTCAATTATAGTACTTGAAGTTTTATCTAGATTAATAAGACAATTGCAGGATGGCAAGGTGATAAAAATTAGAAGGGAAGAGGTTAAAGTGTCATTATTTACTTTTTATTTAGATGACATGATAGTATGCATAAATCAACCCAAAAATTGTTACCAGTGAATTCCTATATCTGATAACACCTGAATGGATACAAGATTAACTTGAAAAATCAGTGTCCCAAGAAATCAGTGGCAATACTGTCTTAGGGTTTCTATTGCTTAAAGAGATCCATGATGATGACCATGGCTGCACTAATAAGAAAACTGTTTAAATGGCTGGCTTATAGTTTAGAAATTTAGTTTATTATCATCATGCAGAAGAAGCATAGTGGCATTCAGGAAGATATGGTACTGGAAAGTTAGCTGAGAGTTCTACATCTCATCTAAATCTGCATGTAGCATGAAGAGAAAGTAAAACACTGGCTTGAATATCTAAGACCTTCAAGCCCACACTCCACTGATACTTTTCTTCCAACAAAGCCAAACCTACTCCAATAAGGCCAGGTTTTCAAATATTCCCATTTTATTCAGCCTACCACATTCTACTCCCTCTTCCAAATAAACTTGTATCCATATCACAATGCAAAATGCATTCAGTCCAAAATCAAAAGTCCTCATAGTATATTATTGTCTCAACACCATTTAAAAATCAAAAATTCAAAGTCTCTCTTCTGGGAATCATGGATTTCTCTTAATTGTAATCATTTATATAATCAAAAGGCAGAACACCTATTTCCAGCATGCAATATCACAGAATACACATTACTATTAATATTACAAAAGGGAGAAAAGGTAGCATAGCGAAGAAATACTGAACCAAAGCATTACCATAAACCACCTGGGCAAACTTCAAACTTTGCCTCTCCATGTAACATGTCAAAGCACTCTTCAGATCTCCAACTCCTTTCAGCTTTCTTGACTGTAATGCACTTCTTTCTTTATTGTGTCCTGGTTCTACTTCTTATAAGCAGCTTTCCTTTGCAGGTATTACAGAATTCTGGTATTTCTAAGATCTTCAGGTTTCCAAGGCAATCTAGGTTTCAACTTTATAGATTCATTCAATGGCCTCTATGGACTTCCATACAAGGAATCCTCTTCAAGGCAACAGTCAGTGGTTTTCCTTAGTTGTAGAAGAAAATTAAATAACCCCTTTCATATGGCCTTGAATCTAAAACTAGAATGATGTGACTGATGATGACAAGTTCTGCTGCTTACTGGGGCTGGAACATAGATCTTTCATTTAAATACATTTTTCCAGTTTTCTGTTTTCAATTGTTCCCTTCACTGCCTAAACTTAGCTACCCTGAAACTTACTCTGTAGGCCAGGATGATCTTGAACTAAGAGATCTGGCAGCCTCTGCATTCAGAGGGACTAATGGTATAAAGCATCTCGCCTTGTCCAAAGATTTTCTTTAAATGTTTTTCACATTTTTTAAAAAATTTTCCCTTTATAAGGTGAACACTTAGCTGGCCAGGGTTTTGCTTTGAGATCAACTCTCCTTTAATTCATTTTTTCATCAGGCTTTTCTTTAATCTGTTTTCACTTCTTGGTGCTCATTTTCTCTGCCACCTGTATATTTTGTATATTTCCTTGTTCATCGTCTTCCTTTTCATTATAGATCTGCATAGGACTCACCACAAATAGCACACAAGTCAATGCTAAATTGTTTACAAATGTCCTCTGCCAAAGCTGTTGATCCATGAATCATCCATTTAGTTTCAGACAGATGTTATAGACAAAGCAAAAAAGAGCCACATTCTTCACCAAAAATATCATAAAATCATCTCTTAGTCACATATTAGTATTCTTCTTTTTCTGAAAATATGTGGACTAGGCCTCCATAGTGCAAATCACCTTCATGACCACTGTCTTATGTGCCTCTACTTGTATGTCCAATTAAGACCCACTTAAAATGTTTAATCACTTTTCTACTCCTAGCTCTCAAAATGTTCCATATTCTTGTAAACAACGACAAGGTCTGGTCAATCATACCAGTACCCTAGTCCCTGTAGTAATATCTCTATTAATTAGAGTTTCTATTGCTATGAAGAAACACCACAAAGAGAACAATTATTTCAAAGGAAAACATTTAATTGAAGATAACTTATAGTTCAAAGGCTTACTCAGTTACCATCATGATGAGAAGTATGGTGTCATGTAGGCAGACATGGTGGTTAAAAAGTAGATGAAAGCTCTACATGTGGATCTGTTGGCAGGCAGAAGAGACAGTAAAACACTATGCATGGCTTGAACATTTGAGACTTCAAAGTGATACACTTACTCCACCAAGGCCAAACCTATTACATGGTGACACTTCTTAATAGAATCAATCCCTATGGGTCTCTGTGGTCCATTTTCATTCAAACAACCACAATCACCCTTCATCATAAGAAAAAACAATAAAAACTATTTTAGGGTAACCCTAATCAAGCAACATAAAGACTTGCATGATAAAATCTTCAAGTCTCTGGTAAAAAAAAAAAAAAAAAAAAAAAAAAAAAAAAAACACAAGAAGTTATCAGATGATTAAAAGGTTTCCCATGATCACGGGTTAAATTAACATAGTAAAAATGGTCATTTTACCAAAAGCAATCTACAGATTAGACAAAACCCCCATTAAATTCCCAACACAGTTCTTTACAGAATTGAAACAATAGTTCTAGATTTCATAGGAAAAAAATCAGGATAGCTAAAAAGTCCTGGATGATAAAACTACATCTGGAGGTATGGTCATTCCTGATTTCAAGCTGTCCTACAGAGACATTATAATAAAAACTGTATGGTACTGTTATAAAAGCATACTTGTCAAACAGTAGAATTAAATTGAAGATCCAGGTATAAATCCACATGCCTGTAGAAACCTGATTTTTGACAGAGAAGCCAGAAATATGCAATGTAATACAGAAAAAAAAATTCAGCAAATGTATTGGTCTAACTGGATGTCTGTATATAGAAGAATGCAAATATCCACATTAACTAGCCTGTGCAATGCTTAAGTCCAAGTGGATCAAAGACCTCAAAGTATAGCCAAACACAGTGAGTCTGATAGAAGAGAAAGTAGGGAATACTTTTGAAGGCATTGGCACAAAAGACATCTTCTGAAACAGAACAGCAATGGTGCAAACATTAAGACTGACAATTAGTAGTCAGGACCTCAAGAAACTTAAAAGCTTCTGATAGGCAAAGTACATAGTCAATAGGACAAAAATGGCAGCCTACATCTTCATCAATCCTATATCTAATAGGAGATTTATTTCCAAAATATAAAAAGAACCTAAGAAACTAGACATAATAAACAAATAATCCAGTTAAAAAGTGGGGTACAGAGTTAAACAGAGAATTCTGAGTAGAGAAATCTCAAATAGATTGATACCAAAAAATTTCAACATTCTTATCCATCAGGGAAATGCAAAGAACAACTACTTTGGCATTTCATCTTACATCTGTCAGAATTGCTAAGACCAATAACACAAGTGATAACCAAGCTACAATCCTCAAACACAGAGAGGCTAATTAGCATTCAGTACATTAGCTTGGAAGCACAGAACTCCATGGGAGGGGAAATAGAATAGATTTTGCTGGAGGACTTTGGGATTGTGGGAATGGGATTAGGTGTGAAGGTTGAGGTAGAAAGGGACAGAGAAAGTGGATATAGGGAGAGACAGCTAGAATTTAGAGACATTTATGGTCAACCTGGAAATCTAGTACAGTGAAAACTTCCTGGAATGTATGAGAGTGATCCTAGTGATGGTTCCTGGCAATGGAGAATTTGGAGCCTAACCTGCCCATCTTCTGTAATCAGGGAAGTTTTCCAGTTTTGGGACTGGGACAGCAACCCAGCCACAAAATTTTCTACCTGTGACCTGCTCTGAATGCAAGATGTAGTGGGGAAATGGAGGCTAATAATTTGTGTAACTGAACAACCAATGTCTGAGATAACATGAGGCCCATGCCAGCAGAGGAAACTACCGCCCAACAGTGCCTGGATAGCTAAGAAACAGGCTGGATAGCCCAGTGACCTAGGGTAGAACCAAATAAGATTGGGGGGGGGGAGTCAATGTAATACTTCCTAATGATTCTCTGCTATACTCAGTTAGGTGCATAGCCCATCATCATTTGAGAGACTTCCTCAGGAAACTGATGGGAGCAGTTATAGAGAGCTATAACCAAACACTAGGTAAACCTCGGAGAACATTGTGTGTAAAGAGCAAAAGTCCGTATACAAGCAAATAAGCACTCAAAAAGCCAGGAAATCTAAACACGCAGTTTACCTCTTCCATGGAATGAGGTGCATTCTTAAATGCCAGGAACGATGTAGTTTTACAACCTGGTGATCTTTTGCTGTCTGATGAGAAGGACTCTGCCTACATCTTTTAGAATTTATGTTTTTCCTTATTCTACACCCTTTCCCCCTAAATCTTGAACATGCTTTTACATCATAAAACCCATTCTTATGAGTAATGTCATTGGTACTTTACAACAGCCAAAGTGACTTCTTTGTTTTCTCAGTCCCAGATCAATCCTGATGCCCAGAGGCATCACATTTACTTCAGTCATTTTCCCTAGACCTTTATCTTGAGAATTGTTTTTAGCTAACAAGAACCCATATTACAGATGAAGCCATATGCACTTTGCAATGTCTTCAATGTAAACATATCTTAAACTTTATTGCACTAATTGGACAAGTTAACTGTTATCTGAATTAATTTTTACAAAATTGTGTTTGTATCTGGTTAAAGCAAAATTATCTAGACCAGTCTTTAGAAGTCCTGTTCCAGCACTGGTTACAATAAAGTCAGGCCAAGCAGAAGTTCATTCTTACCTCACCCTAATCATTTTTCTTCTGACTGCTGTGAAGCCTCTGGAAAAGAAGAATAATGAGTTGTAGGAACCAGAAGGGTCAAGGACACGAGGATAACATGGCCCACAAAATCAAATATGCAGGTTCATAGGACCTTACAGAGAATGAAGCAGCCATCAAGGATCCTGCATATATCTGCTTTAGGACCTCTACACATGTTATTGATATATAGCTTTTTAGTCCTGTGGCACTTCTAACAGGGGGAGTGGGGGTATCTTTGACTCTTTTGCCTGCTTTTTGGATCCTTTTCCTCTTACTTGATGACCTTGTCCAGCCTTGATATGAGGGTTTTTGCCTAGTCTTATGGTGTCTTGTTATGCCTTGTTTGGTTGACATCCTTGGGGTGTGGATCTGGGGGAGATAGATATCAGGTCAGTGGAATAGAAGGAAATGACTGGGGAAACTATTGTTGGAATGTATTATATGAGAGAACAAAAATGAAAAAAATGGTTCTATGTTTAATAAAAGAATATGTACACACACATATATATGCATATATATGAACATTTTCTTCTACAAAGCCATTTTAGTGACATTCCATCAGTATATTTTTTTTCTGTTAGTACTTTGAGTGATTGTTTGCATATTCTTTTTCTTAAGCGAATTATATATTAGAATATGAATAGTTTCATTTTTTAAATAAATAATTAATTATCTTGTTTTGTTGGTGCTGGATTCCAACTAAGAGCCTTCCGCATATTAAGTAAATATTCTTTCATCAGGCTGGAAGAAAGCATGGTTTAAAAGTTCTAGAGGGACCTTCTTAGGCTGTGTAGGGCTCTACTGACTAAATCAATCACAAGTAAACAAGTTTATATATTATTTCTTAAGTTATTATTTGGACTTGGGAAAAAACTTATTACCTTAAATATACAGCTTAAGAAAAGAAAAGCAAGGAAAATTTGGGCATTACCAATAAAAAATATTATTACTGATATTGAAGTAATGTTTTAGAAGAATAATGAAAGCAAGCAACTTTAATTTTGTTTTATCAGAAAGCAGATTGTGAACTCTATAATTCTAAACATTTTTTTAAAATAAATGAACAAATATGCTCATAGGTGGTATGTGCAAACAGAGAAAGTATGTGACAGGCACACACAAACCCATATATACTGCAATTATAAGGAAAATTCAATATCTATGAAAACCCACTTCCATAAACATTCAAATGATTACTAGTTCTGTCTAGAAAAAGTTGTTATTTAAATAGAGCAATCAGTAAAGAATAGGCCAAAAGATAATTTTGATCAATGTTGTATTTTATTCTTCAATTACGTTTCATCCTATTGCTGACTGTGGCCTTAATTCATTATGATGCTATTGAATATTTGGAGATTAATTGTCATGTTCATCATTAAATAAACTGTTTCTCTGTATAGTTCAATTATACGGTGTAACTCTTTTATTTATAATGAATTTTTAACCATTAGTCTGTGATATCAGATTATAATACATCAAATTGAATATGATTATTCTTCTATTTTATATAACACATATTTGAACATTTTCAGAATCTTGTGACATAAAGCTTTTCGATATAATGCTGCTTTTCTCTTCAGCCAAAAAAATTGTGCACTTTTAACCTGTTGATATTTTATCTTTCAGGGGTAAAAAGAGATTTACTGCTGTGCTTAAGCATCTTGCAAAAAGGATAATTTCTGGATTATTTAAGTTGAACCAGTGAAATATGATTTTTTTTAATCAAATAGGAGGGGAAGAGTAAAAGTCACAGGGACAAAAGCATCAGTTGAGTTTTTCAGGCACATAACGGAAGTTACAGGATGTATGTTGTGATATAAGTGATATTTTTATTTACTTCTGTAAAACTGTCTCACATTACTGATTTCAAAAACTGTCAAATAATATTTAGTTTGTTGATAAGAAATTAGCATTTTATAGAAAAATAATACATTTATGCATTCATATTTTTATTTTAGCACTCTTCAAGTTTAAAGAATTTTATGAGACATATTTTGTCTCCCTTCAGACATTAAAAAATATTTATGTTTCTTTTTAGAAGAGATTTTTCCTGATTCTGAAGGTATTTTGTCTCCAGATGGTGATAATCTAGAAAATACCAGTCTTACTCAAGGGACTGAACATTTACTGGATACTATGCAAATCAATTTCACCTATGAGTGGTTGTTTTAAAGCATGTATATTATCTGATATATGAATAATATCCTAAAAGCAGACTTATGATTAAAAATAGTAAATTCAACTAATAAGATATAAATAATTTGGAATGGCTGAAAGTCCAACTCATTTCAACTCTCTGAAGTTAGTGAAGGATTGTAGAAGGAGCTGCTGGCCACTTCCCGCCTCCCAGCTCCCAGCCACTGGCTAGCTTTACACCCAAAATAACAACACAAACTGTATTCTTTTAAACACTGCCTGACCCGTTAGTTCTATCTTCTTCTTGGCTAACTCTCACATCTTGATTAACCCATTTCTAATAATCTGTGCAGCACCACGAGGTGGTGGCTTACTGGGAAAGATTAAGCATGTCTGACCTGGTGACTGGCTCCATGGCGTCTGCCCTGGAGAGGAGAGGCATGGCATCTGCCTAACTTTCCTTCTTCCCAGCATTCTGTTCTGTTTACTCCACCCACCTATGTTCTGACCTATCAGGCCAAGCAGTTTCTTTATTAATTAGCCAATGAAAGCAACAGATAGACAAATGACCTTTCCACATCAAGGAATATTTACATTTGTTTATTTGTTAATCATTTTATTGTACATAAAGCTTTATCTTATTGTTCTTTTTACTTAGCATATAATAGTTGCACATACTTTGGGAAAACATTGTGAAATAGCAACATGTTTGCAACATATCTTACATTGACAAACCAGATAACTAGCTTTTTCATCTGTTGTACTTGCTATGTTTGGAGTGAAAGAAAGTATTCTTCACAACAGACTAGGGAAACTGAGACAGAGATTCTAAAAATTCATCTTTCTTGCAGCACAATTCAGAAGAGAAATATGGTAGAATTTACATAGATATCCACTAATAAAACTTAAATAAAAGAATTAATAGAGTGTATATTTATATATTATATATATGGATTTTATTTGTTATTTGCAGAAATTATGAAACATTATTACATTAAAGATTTCAAATGGATATATTCACATATTTCATAATATATAATAATTGCAGACATATATGTATGTGTGAGTGTGTATGATTTGTCATTTGAAGAAAAATAGATGTCACTGGATAACATTTCATTAAATAAAATTTAGAAGATTCAGAAAGTAGATTTAAGATTCTTAAACTTAGTTGGTTACAAAACTCCCTCAAAATTTAATGAATATGAGAAAGGGGCCTACACTGAAGAGAGTGGATAGACCAGTGTTTGGAGAAAGATAAGAGAATGAGAGATGAGAGTAGTACACACACACATACATACCCCACACAAGCATGCATACATGCACACATACACAAATAATAGATTTAATTAATAAAAAATCAGGGTATAAAAATGAAAATATTTGAGAAGAAGAAAAATTGAAATGCACAAGAAGAGATGGTAGCTGCCGATAAAGATGAGCAAGGTAATCATATACATGTATAAAAAATTTATAATGAAATTTGAAATTTTGTATAACTTATACACACCAATAGAAGAAAAAAGTAACTGAGACAAAGTAATTTTAAGATAATATCACTCTTTATGATAGGATAAAAACTTAAATATTGTGCACATTTAAATATTGGAAAGAACAACATGAATGAAATTATAACTTATTGTTCTTATATTAACCTTTAAAATCAAATTGCTCAATATTTCTTATATTGTAAATGTAGTTTAATTATTATGTTATATAAACAAAACAAGTTATAGTTGTAAAAAAATTCTCTTTTAAGTGGAATCATTTTTTATTCCTTCCATTCCTTAACATTGGTAATGGGCCATTAATAGAAGCATCAAAAACTCATAGAAAGACATCACCAGTAATTTATAGAATGGGAATGATATTCAGCTGAAAACTGAATGAGAGAAATATCATGGAAAATGTGGCATTATATACATTTTTCTTTTTTGAGATTGTAATATAATTACATAATTTCTTCATTCCCTTTCTCCTCAATATTTTTGTATATCTCTGTCCATTGTCTTTTAAGTTTAGGACCTCCATTTTTTGTAATTTTTATGGAATGTATACTAATTATAACTATTGAGTCTCTGTATTGTTACTTGTATGTACGTTTTCAGTGCTGACAATTTGGTATTGAATAACAAAGTGGGCTGCTCTTTCCTGGGAATATCCTCCAAATTTCAACAATGCTTATCTGCCTGTAATTCTTTCGGTGGGGCTATAGACTCATGGGTTTTCCATTATCAACTTTTGCATGTCTATTCTTGCTGTCCTTGTTCAGCTCCTATTGAGGAAATTGTCTTCTGAGAATTTATAATAGAAGCTTCTGATATTAATAAATCATGCTTTTAATTGTACATTGAAATTTGGTACTGAAACTTTTTTGCATTGAATGTACTTCTAAAAGAGTTACCAGGTAGATTTTGCTGTTTAGACCTCACTTGTTTCCCATATCTTTAATTGCATGCTTATATTTGGAAGAGCTTGTCATTAAGGGTCTCGGAGATATAGCCATATAATGAAATTTTGCTAGTTTATGAAAATCAACTTTTTCAGAAATGCTAAGACTATGTATTACAAAAGAAAAGACAGGCCAGTAAAGTTAAAATTAGTGCAATTAGAGTTTATGAAACAGTTGTTTGACAATAATGTATAGAAGCAAATATTATCATTACAATGTAGGTCAAAAGATATATTAATCTTCTCCCATTGTTCAGATAATCTCTTTCAGGAATGTAATTAAAACTAAGCATTGAAATGCTTCCTAACATGAAGTCAAATGCCAAGTAAAACTTGAAAATAGTATTTCCTTTCTCTCTCTCAAGCATTTGTTTGTATGTATAGTTATATTTGCATCTTTTGTATATGGATGATAAATATATGTCTCAAAGTGTAATAATGACTGAGTGCCAATAATGGGATATATATTATAACATTTCTATTTTGGGGGGAAGGGGGCTTTCCGAGACAGGTTTTCTTTTAGCTGAGGCTGTCTGGAAGTCACTCTATAGACAAGAATGGCATTGAACTCAAAGAGATCTGCCTGCCTCTGCCTCCCAAGTGCTGGGATTAAAGGTGTCTGCAAACTCGACAGCAATAATATTTCTCTTTTTCATTTCAATAGAAACAAATACAAATATTTACTGTTATGATGAATTAGGTAATACATTATGAAATTATTCATGATAAAGAATCACACGAGTCAAGTATAAAAATGTAAAAATGTAATCACAGTACTTGGCAAATGCAGACAGGAGAATTGATGGAGGAAATCACAAAATAATTCCAAAGTAGTGCAGAATTATGAATAATAAAGGATTATTTATTTATTTATTAAGGGAGATTTACTGTCCTAGATAACAGTTCTCTGCACGAAAAGGGAACAGGAACAATGTCTAGCAGCTGGAAGTAAGAGCCAGAAGAATGCAAGAGAGCGAGCACATACTTTACAGTTGCCATATAGTATAAAAGCCCATGCCCAACTGGGCTGGTATCTTAAACGCTTTTGTGTGAAGGAGTGGAAGGAGCTCCCCCAGAACTGTATCTTAAATGCTATTGGCTGAAGGAGCAGGATGTACTCTCATGGCAGGGAATCATGATTTTGAGTTGATAATTGGTCACAAATATAATGACAGACAATCTTGACTGCATGAATCCTTGTCTCATCTCAAGAAACAAGCAAACAAAATGCTAAGATATGGCAGAAAGCCTTCCATAATGCACCTATGTCATTCAGCTTTTATCATTACTAACTTAAATGAAAATAAATGTTAACATTGAAAGTAGCCTGATTTAAATGAACCTAGAAAATAATTCATAGAAAAATCATTTTGGATATGCAATCTAGTTTATATGACTAGTCTATCTGTTTGATTCTAATGAAGCTAAAATACATAAACTCATACCATCTAAGTTGAATAAATTTTAGAAAAATATTTAAAAGATGCAAACTATATTATGAAACATCTGGCTAAATAACAGTATGGTAAGGATAGTATCACAGTGCTGCTTTTTTATGTATATATATTTAATAAAAATTAAGCAGCTAATATAATAAATGACCAACAGAAGAAAAATACAATGTACTAAATGGGATCATAATGTTTAATTATATACTTTAAAACTAGTAAAGCAGATAGCAATCATGTCTCTTGTTTACTCTAGAAATATAGTGTTATAAACTACAAAAACAATGCATAAATTTTATTTTGTTAATATTTTAAACACATATGTTTATTTTGTTTGTTTTTGAGAAAAGGTCTGATGTCACTCACAATGGTCTCAAGTTCAAGCAAAGCTGGCCATAAATTCCTGATGTTCCTGTCTCTGTCTCTGAAGGACTGGGCCTGTGGGGGTACACTACCATGCCTAGCTTCATGCATCCATTTTAAGGTCAGTTTATATGTATTCGTTAATTCATTTTTATATTGTACCATTGTTATTACTCTTTTAGGTAGATTTACTTTCCTTGCCTCTTATTCTTCTTTTCCTAGGCTGGGGAAATTCTCCTTGGTTAATTACTGATTCTTTCAATAAAGTTTGAGACTGAAAACTTTATTTATTTAAAATAACTTTTTCACCTGTTTTCTGTTTGTAACTCTTTTTTAAGATAGAGTTTCTCTATGTAACAATCCTAGTTGTCCTGGAACTAGTCTTGTAGCTCTTGTAGAACAGGCTGACCTTGAACTCAAAGAGATTGACCTGCCTCTGCCTCCCACATGCTGGGATTAAAGGCCTGTGCCACCAGCAACCAGCCTGATTGTAGCTGTTTTAATAATTTATTTTTTTGTTTTAATATGTTTTTATTTGATATACAATTATATTACTTACTCCAATCTAAATTTTAAGGTATATATCATAATTTTATTTTCTGAATCTTCTGTGGTTCAATATTCTTTCATAAAATTTTTATGCTTTATGCCTTCTCTGGAACTTGAATTTTAACATTCTAGGCTTTTATTGTTCTCAAACCAAATATTACTTTGTTGTCAATATCATGTTTAAGTAATATTCTTTTCCTCTGTTTTATTGATGTACATTTTTATATTTGAATGACTTAAATAGGCAGGATCCGATTAGGGAAATTACACAAGTTTAAACTGCTGTAAAGAGACTGGACCATAATTTTCATTCTAGCAATGTTATTACAAAAGTTGTGCTCTGAGTTACAGTCTGGTGACAGAGCCATTAAAGGCTAAGTTCACAACCAAAAATTAAGAAAGAAAGAAAGAAAGAAAGAAAGAAAGAAAGAAAGAAAGAAATAGAAGAGAGAGAGAATCAGTATGACCTTTAAATATTTAAGGTAACACATTTGTCAGTTGACATCCCAATAAAATAGTGCCAGATGACAACATTATTATTTGTCTGATTAAATGCTTAGTTCATACATTTCAATAAATTTTGCTTGTTCACTGTTTTATTCCTTTTGGACATGTTTTTTAACATATATAGTTTGGTTTAACTGTTGGTTTGCTTCATCTGAAGTGATGTCACATGACTTGGTACAAGTAGAATATTTTTGAATAGTTACTTACCAAAATATAAAATTTTAATACTAAAAATTGGCCTGCTTATTTCTAGAAATCACAAAGAAGGTAAACATCCAATATTCTGAGATAACCTAGACAAATATTTGTTATTATTTTTAAATTTTGTTTTTCCCATTTGAAACAGTAAAATGTGGTTTACTTCATTTGTATAAGTTTTATTGTCAAAAGTTGTTTTTACATATATTCTTCAGCTATTTTTAGAATCAATGTGTATGTATTTATAGATATCTTGAATTTTCTATTGTGTTTTTTTCTGTTACTATTTTTATTTGATGCTAACTAAAATAAGAAGCAAATGAGTTAATAATGAAGTTAAAAATGAAGGCATTTTCTGAAATAAAAATTGATATGGAAAAGCACAGTCTAATATTGGTCATACTACCACTGAGAAGATGGTCATGAGATATATAAGAAATTGGACCAAGCAAACCAAGGAAGAAAGTCAATAAACAGTATTCATGCATGGTTTTCTCTCCACTTCCTGATTTCAGGTTCCTGTCTTAAGTTCCTATATTTACTACCTTTGATAGTGGACTATGACCTATAGATCAAATAAGCCATTTCTTCTTTCATGCTGTTTTGGTCATGATGATTTATCATAACATAACACTAACCAGAATAGTAACAGTAACAAAAATATATCTACCCTCATATTTTAAATAAATTTTCCAAAAATATATAGCAAGTATTTTACTACTAAGACAAAATTTTACAGAGTTTTTGTCTTCTGGAAAATCATCAAGCACTCTTAATTACTGAGATGTGTGTGTATCACTCCAAATAAAAAATTTAAATGATTTTTTTAAAAGTAAAGCTTAAGACAAGGTTTTCTATTAAAATCATTTTTTTCCAACTTTGAATTGTTGAGCAATGACAGTGAAATATATGGACTATAAAAGAAATTGTGGCCGGGTGGTGGTGGCGCACACCTTTAATCCCAGCACTTGGGAGGCAGAGGCAGGTGGATCTCTGTGAGTTCGAGACCAGCCTGGTCTACAGAGTTAGTTCCAGGACAGGCTCCAAAACCACAGAGAAACCCTGTCTTGAAAAACCAAAAAAAAAAAAAAAAAAGAAATTGTGAAGGGTCACATTATTTGAAGGAGATATGTATGGCAATAAAAAAAAACTGAAACAGCTACTCAAATGGTTAACTTCAAAAATTAGTAGTATATTTTACCCTTTATATAAAAAAGGTTTTACAAAATATGTGATGGCTATGTTATATAGAAGGAAGTCTAAATGAAAGATAAATTTGGTTCATTTGGATGCCATGTAAAGTCTTAATAAAATGGCATTTGAAAGGCTAGGTTCAAACATTATGATTTAAAAATAATACAATTTGGCCGGGCGGTGGTGGCACACACGTTTAATCCCAGCACTCGAGAGGCAGAGGCAGGCGGATCTCTGTGAGTTCGAGACCAGCCTGGTCTACAGAGCTAGTTCCAGGACAGGCTCCAAAGCCACAGTGAAACCCTGCCTCGAAAAACCAAAATAAATAAATAAATAAATAAATAAATAAATAAATAAATAAATAAATAAAATAAAAATAATACAATTTATAGTATACTATAAAATTTCTTGAGTCTCTGTGTCTCAGGAAGTTATTCTTGGTTCTATCAGTGCTGTCACTGTTTCTGTCTCAGGCTGCTTTTCTTGCTACAGATTGGCCACGGTTCTTTATATTATCTCATTACTCGCCTCAGAGTGGCTTCGGGTGCCCATGCACTAACTCCAGTGTCTGTATCCCCCACTACATGCACACTGTGCAGAAATTCATATGGGATACAGGCTTTCCTGGGTGCCTGCTGTTATCTTGTTATCACTGTGTTCCTGTGGCTCCTGACCAATCAAGACCCATCATGGTACACACAGTTTGTGATTTCTATAATAACTATTTTTTGATCTAAGCATATATCCTAAATATAGATCATAAGTAGCTAATTTAAAAGGGCAATATGTCAGACAACCTAACTGTCCAAAGTTTCAACAGACTATTTACTTATACCATGTACAAGGTTTCACAAGACTTATATGAGGTCCCTTTTATGACACTATTTTTGATTCTGGGGATTAGTCTTATCTTCAATATTTTTTTCTTAAAAATATGGTTTGGCAATAGGGCTAAGAATGAGGCATTTTTAGAAATGGTGCAGTCTTTTCAGATTAAAACCACACTTCACAGGAAAGAGGTTGGAAAGCTGAAGACAGAAAATGCAGTCAACTGAGATATTTTTAGAAATGGTACAGACGGATAGTAATTTATTTAAAGAAAGATTCAGCACTCTGGAGAAGGAAACAGCTGATTTGGCACATAAAAATCAATGACAGTGGGTGCTGAAACATTATTTGAGAGAATTCATACTGTTGAATGTATTAATTGGACTCGGTCAAAGGGGTATGACATATTGACTGATAGAATGTCTCTCCAAGAAGGTAATATGCATGCTATGAATAATATGTCCAAGGATGAAACATTATCTCTACCGCACAGACTTCATACCTTAGAATCACCAGTGAGGGCTTTATAGCAGAACAATGGACAGGAGATCCAGACATTACTAAAAGCAATGGTAAACAGATTTGAAAAGACTGAGGAAATTATCAAATTTAATGACCAGGAACAAAAGGTAAAAAGGCAAAATTTAACCTTGTCGGTATTTAAAAATATTCAGGATCGCTTCCCCAGAGTTCTGTCTGTGTTTCCAGTAATAACATCAGAAAAAATAAAATATGTAGGGGAAGCCCACCAAATCACCTTGCTTGAAGGGTGGGATCCCCTGAGGATATTATTTACTTATAAATATTGCAGATGTGCTCCCCGCTGCCCCTTATGTTTTCCTGCTCTCATCTGAAATCTCGGTTTTGTAAGTCCTCCCCTTATTAAAGATAAATATTTTATAATAAATTCTGTCTGTTGTTCATTTATGCCATAACAAAAATATCTGGCTCCAAGGACCCTAAAGTTATTAAGAAATATATATGGGAGCTCATATGCATGACTGTTCTAAAAGAAATTAACCAAGCAATTCTAGCTTACGGACTACATCCATCCTTTATTAGGGAAATAGTCAAAACGTGGGCTTTCAGTAGCAAAACCACAACTCAAGATTGGGCTAAGTTAATCTCAGCAGTCTTTGAAAGTGAACTACAATTATTTTGGAGATGCTATTTTTAAAGAGTAAGTGAAAACTTTAGAGAAACAAGAAAAAGCAAAATGACTTGAGATTTGCCTAGATCAAATTCTAGGAGAAGGACTATATTCTGATCCTCAGGATCAATTTCTTTATGACAACAACACCTTGTCCCTATGCAGCACAGCAGCTTTAATGGATTGGGACAGGATTCAGGAACTAGGAAAGAGAGTTGAATCATATCTTAGTGTTAAACAGGGTCAGAGAGACAATTTTAGTGACTTTTTGCAAAGACTAACAAGGACTGTACAAATAAGGGTAATTGACTCAGAAAATAGACATATAATGATTAAATTTTTGGCTTATGAGAATGTCAACATTGAGTGCAAATGGATCCTTGGGCCTTTAAAGATCAGATCAGTACCCATGGATGAATGGGTCTTGCATACAATGAATGTTGAGACACGTGAATATGGTACTGAAGTGTGGGAAGGAAGAGCAATTTCCAGTGGTAACAGAAGACATCACAATACCAAATGTTTTAATTTTGGTAGAATGGGAGATCTGAGTAGGAATTGTAGACAACGGATTTTTAAGAATAATGCCTCCTCTGGGAATGGAAGAAATAGAAGGTCTCAGCCTTCAGGTATATGTAGGAAGTGTGGCAAAGGCCAACATTGGACCCATGAATGTAGGTCAACAAAAGATGGACAAGAGAATACAATAACATAAGGAAACACCATGGGGGTCCTCTTGCAGGCCCCCATTATGAATATGGTCCAGTCATTCCCAAATACTGTGGAGAACGTGTCTCGCCAGAAAAAATTAGAAATCCATTGCCTGCTGTAAAAACCAATACTGGTCTGAATGATAGGTTAAATGTGCAGGATGAGTCAAAAGCAGAAGTAGGACAGAGGAAATGTATATTTTGGCAGACTTCTATAAATAATCAAAGATCACAGCTAAGCATTTGTATAAATGGTATTTTTATTGAAGGCTTATTAGACATGGTGAAGATGTAAGTATCATTACTCCAGAATCTAGGCATCTGAACCACTCATTATTTTGCAGGATCCCATTAAGAGAATATCACCATGACAGCAGAAACAATTCTAGAAGAGAATACCCCCATGCCAAAAAAGTTTGTCCATAGGGTTGGGAACACTGTTTAGGGGTTGTTGATTATTACTTGTACTTGATACAGGGTTGGGGTGAAAACTATTCTTGTTCAAAAATGGGGGTAGTAATAGTGGATAATAGAGTGAATACTTGTAAGCTATTATTTATGGATAATTAATATTGGTATAGTTTTTGTATATTGATACAAGTTCAAATTATATTTGTTACTTATGTGTACATTATTTGTACACCTATACAATGTTATTTTGTCAGATTGTACATATGCATCTTTCTACCTCAGTTTAGGACATTTTGTATATTGATACAACTTTTAGGGTGTATTTTCATATTACATTATATATTACTCCTACCATTGATCAAGATACTTATAGATTGTTTATATTTTGAGGTCATTGTCCTCATTTGTTACACATTTGTTTGCAGATTATTTAATATTCTGACATGGTGTTTTAGTCTTTAACTTATACAGGTATTAATTATTATAGGTCAATAATTTTTCATGTTTGTTGTGCATACAGTCAGATCAATTAAGTTCTTTAGACACATAGAGATTGTATTCTGTCTAGATAGGTAATCTTCAACCACTTCAAGGATCTGTAGAACATGGCATTGAAATAATTTAGAGTTCTGTTGACATGAGACAAGATTGCTTCTGACAGCACGAATCTATTCCCAAGAGAATTTTGAGCACCAAAGACACTTGGAGCTTGTTTTCTTCTTGGCAAACTGGCCTTTGAACAAGGAACTGGCAATGCCTCCACAACTGACAAGTAACATAGTATCCAAAAATGGATAAGCAGGACTGTCAAATCATACCAAGTCAGGGTATGACAGTTTTGAAAAAAAATCCTGCCTCTGAAAATTGTCTGTCAATTATGCTAGGCCATAGCCAAAGTTGGTTGCTTCAACATTGCAAAATGAGATTTTGGGTGATTGCTCAGTTAGCTAATTGTCTCCATCATATATTGCTCCCTTTGGAAGCTACTTGACTGTACTTTCTGCCTGCTTAAGTAATATTATCTCCCTTCTCAGGCCTTCAATGTCGTTGAAGATTAGATAGTCATAGTTACTGTACTCTTATGATCTATCCAAGACATTTCTATACAAGACTTTGACTCCATAGGATATAATGTTTATTAACACATTTAGTATATGTTTCTTGCTTAATACGGTTTCTGCTGGTTGTTATTCTAATTATACTTGATATCTGTTCCTAGTGTATATAGTTTTGTATTGGGTTTTGTACTCTCTTATTTAAACAAAATGGAGAGGTGCTGCCCGAGCACATTCTGCTCCTTCAGCTGATACCCTTTAAAATAGCAGCCCACTTGGGCATAGTCTCCTATACTATAAAAAGCAGTGGTAACCCATTGGAGCACTGGACTGAGCTCCCAAGGTCCAAATGAGGAGCAGAAGGAGGGAGAACATGAGCAAGGAAGTCAGGACCACAAGGAGTGCACCCACCCACTGAGACCGTGGGGCTGATCTAACAGGAGCTCACCAAGGACAGCTGGACTGGGACTGAAAAAGCATGGGATAAAACCGGACTCTCTGAACATGGCAGACAATGAGGGCTGCTGAGAAGCCAAGGACAATGGCACTGGGTTTTGATCCTAATACATGTACTGGCTTTGTGGGAGTCTAGCCTGTTTGGATGCTCACCTTCCTAGACCTGGATGGAGAGGGGATGACCTTGGACTTCCCACAGGGCAGGGAACCTTGACTGTTCTTTGGACTGGAGATGGAGGGGGAGGGGAGTGGGGGGTAGAGAGTGGGGGGAGGGGAGAGAAAAGGGAGGCAGGGAGGAGGCAGAAATTTTTAATAAAAAAAGGAAGAAAAAGAAAAATCCAACCAAATTAAATAACATACAAAGAAAAAAAAGCAGTGGTAACCATGTGCCCGATCTCTTGCTTCTGGCTCCCACCAGCTGCTACACTCTATTCCTTTTCTCTCAGAGGTCTATTTTCTAGGACAGTGGTCTGTAAAGTTTTCCTTTTATATAAATAACCCTTATAATATCCATAATTCTGAACTATTTTGGGATTATTTTGTGACTTATGCCTTCACAACAGGAACTAACAATCTCTGGTCAGTAATATCTGTTAATATTAATGGAATAAATTTTCCTATAATAAGACATGGGCTAGCCGGGCAATGGTGGCACATTCCTTTAATTCTAGTTCTCAGGAGGCAGAGGCAGGCATACTTCTATGAGTTTGAGACTAACCGGGTCTACAAGAGCTACTTCCAGGACAGACTCTAAAGTTACAGAGAAACTCTGTCTTGAAAAAAAAATTAAAAAAAAACCCACAGGCTAACAGAATGGATATCAATCAAGATCCTTCCATCCTTGCTGCATATAAAAAATATACATCAACTTCAAAGACAGACATTTTCTCAGAGTATAGGGTTGAAGAAAATTTCCAATTAATAGAATTAACAAAAAAAGAAACAAACTGTGTAGCTATCCCAATATTTAACAAAATAGATTTCAAACTGAAGACAATCAAAATAGATGAATAAGGACATTTCATATTCATCATAGGAAAAAATCCATCAAGATGAAGTCTCAATTCTGAACATTTATGCCCCAAATACAAGGGTACACACATTCGTAAACAAAACAAAACAAAACAAACAAAAACCAATACTAAAAGTTTCAATCACACATCAAACCCCACACACTAGGAATAGGAGATTTCAATACCCCACACTCACCAGTAGACTAGACTGGCAAACAGAAAACCAACAGAGAAATAAAGGATCTAACAGATGTCATAACTCAAATGGGCTAAACAGACATTTATAGGACATTACACCAAAACACTAAATGTTAAGTTGGGAGTGTAGCACCAGCCCCTGGCCTGGGAGTTGCTTTGCTCTGGACTCCAAATCCCAGCATGCAAGGTCCTGAGTTCAAGGATCCAGACCCCGCAGGAAAAAACTAAGGCCTCTAGGTATGATACTCTATATGTTAAGAATAACAGCAACTCCGCCGGCACAAGAAATCCAATTAGGTCAAATCAAACCAAATCAAAATTATCACTTCAATTTCCTGTTACCCCTATATTCAAAGAGTCTGGAATGTTAAGTTGGGGACATAGACCCAGCCCCTGGCCTGGGAGTTGCTTTGCTCTGAACTCCAAACCCCGGAATGCAAGGTCCTGACCCCTCCCTGGGGGTGGGGGCGGGTCAGGACCAGTCCCACAGGTCTCCTAGAGGAGGAACATGTGGTTTTGGGGTCTACATGGGCTCCCTGCTGTCCTGCCTCCCCACCGTGCACTCAGCCACCCGAGATCATGATCATTAAAAAAACGGGCATTTTGATTTGGTTTGATTTGACCTAATTGGATTTCTTGTGCTGGCAGAGCTGCTCTTATTCTTAATATATAGAGTGTCACACCGAGGGGCCTTAGTTTTTTCATGCGGGGTCTGGATCCTTGTGCCTGTGGTCCGAGGCCCCACTGCAAAATGGCCCTTCCTATACATACACTCCATCAGGCAAGTTCAACTTCACTTGGTGAGTTTCCCTTTTAAACTGCATGCAGGTACAGTTTCAGGGTGACCCATTAGTTTTTTCAGGCTTTTTTCATGTCATGGCCTTGCAAAAGGCCTGACCTGCAGTGGCAGTCAGGATTCTCTGCTGAGATGGGATTTTGGTGCCAGAAGATATACTCTCCCAATTTCTCATGTACCCCATATATATTAGATGTATATTTTGACTGACTTGGTGCCACCTCTCCAGTGGGCGATGGGCCCGTGTCAGAGGCGTGCTTTTAAAGTGAGTTTTTTATGTTTCGTAGCTGATTTCAAATGCCTTAAGTGGGCGCTTATAACTTTTTAAATTGTAACAATCTAACATAAACCAAATTACACTCCAAGTCTGCATGTTTTTTCAAGTATGGTGCTCTTGTCCCTCCTCTTTTGCTGTTTTCTCTCTTTTTATTGGCCTCCACTTCCGTCTCTTTCTATGTGTTCATTGGTGCTCCTGCTCTTTGTCCTGCCAGGACATCTGCCCTTCTGTGGCCTCCTGGGCACTCTCCACTGTGCACCCGCTGTGCCCAAAGCTGCATGCCCCACTATGCCCATAAAAGCAACAAAGTCCCAGCCAAGATGTGGGGCTGCCAGTTAAAAAAGCCCAAATGCGGGGTGGCCAGTTTACAGAGGGGCATAGAAAATATATTTAACATAATTGTAGAAGAAACCTTTCACAAACATAAGACAAGTATCCCCAAGAAGTTACAAGAAGCTTACAGAACACCAAATAGACTAGACCACAAAAATCTCTTTTTCATATAATAATCAAAACACTGAGAATACAGAATAAACAAAGAATATTAAGAGCTGCAAAAAAGTGCCAAGTAACAAATGAAGGCAGACCTATCAAAATTATACCCAAGTTCTGAATGGAAACCCTGAAAGCAAGAAGGTCTTTGACAGATGTGCTGTAAGCACTAAAAGACCATGAATGCAATCCCAGACTATTATATTCAGCAAATCTTTCAGTCACCATGAACAGAGAAAACAAAATATTTCTTGACAAAACCAGATTTCAACAATACCTATTCGGAAACAAAGCTTTTATAGAAAGTACTAGAAGAAAAATTCAATCCAAGGAAATTAGCTACACCAACAAAAAACACAGGCAATAGATACTCTTACACCAGTAAACCCGTAAGAACGGGAACATACAAACACTAACATGGAAAAATAACAGGAATTAACACTCACTGGTCAATAATATTTCTTAATATCAATGAACTCAATTCACCTATAAAAGACACAGGCTAACAGAATGTATATAAAAACAGAATCCATCTTTCTTCTGCATAAAGGAAACATACCTCAACCTTAAATAATGTCTTCACACTAGAGTAAAAGGTTGGAAAAATATTGAATGATCAAATGGATCTAAGAAATATGTAGGTATAGCTATACTAATACTTAATAAAATAGGCTACAAACTAAAAATCAATAAAAAGTGACGGAGAAGGATGTTTCAAAATCCTCAAAGGAAAAAATCATCACAGTCTCAATTCTGAACATATATGCCCAAAATACAATAGCATCCATATATATATAAAATAAACATTACTAAATCTTAAATCACACAACAAATCCCACACAATAATAGTAAGAGACTTCAACACCCCACTCTCCCCAATGGAGAGGTCAACCAGACAGAAACTTAACAGAGGAATAAAAGAATTAACAGATGTCTTGACTCAAATGGACTTAGGAGACATCTATAGAAAATTTCACCAAAATACAAAAAATATAATTATTTTCAGAATTTCATGGAATCTTCTCTAAAATTGATCATGTACTCAGTAACAAGCAATTCTCAACAGATAAAAACAATTGGAATAACCTCCTGTAACTTATCGGATCACCATGGCTGAATCTTAGAATTCAGGAACACTAACTGCAGAAAGCCTAAAAGGACATAGAAGTTGAACTGTGCTTAATTTAGTCAACAATGGGTTGTAGAAGAGATAAAGAAAGGCATTAAAGACCTCCTAGAATTTCACAAAAATGCATGCACAACATACAAAAACCTATGGGCCACTATGAAAGAATTGCTAATAGAAAGATTCATATCACCAAGTGCCTAAGGAAAGAAAGTGTAGAAATCTCACACTAGTTACTTAAGAGTATATCCGAAAGTTCTAGAACAAAAAGAAATAGCCTCACCAAATAGGATTAGACAGGAAATAATCAAATTGAGAGCTGAAGTCAATAAAATAGAAACAAAGAAAACAATACAAGGAATTAATGAAACACAGAGTTGGTTCTTTGAGAAAGTCAGCAAGATAGACAAACCCTTTTACAAACTAATCAAAAGGAACAGAGAGAATATTCAAATTAATAAAATCAGAAATTAAATGAGATACATAGCAAAAGATACTGAGGAATACCAGAGAATCATTGGGTCATCTTTTGAAAATTTGTACTCCACAAAATTGGAAAATTCAACAGAAAAGAACAAATTTTGGGATAGGTTCCACATACCAAAATTAAATCAAGACCAGATGAACGATTTAAATTGATCTATAACTCCTAAGAAATAGAAGCAGTCATTAAAGTCTCCCAACCAAAACAAGCCCAGAAGCTGATGGGTTCAATGCAGAATTCTACCAGAACTTCAGAGAACAACTGCTAATACCTATACTCCTCAAATTGTTCCACAAAAGTTTAACAGAAGGAATATTGCCAAACTCTTTTTATGATACCCAAACCACACAAAGACTCAACTAAGAAAGAGAATTGCAGACCAATCTTTCTCATGAATATTGATGCATAGATATTTAATAAAACACTGGAAATATGAATCTAAGAGCACACCAAAAAATCATCCACCATGATCAAATTTATATCATTTCAGAGACACAAAAATAGTACAACATATGGATATCTATCAATGTAATCTACCTTATAAATAAACTAAAAGAAAAAATTATATGATCATCTCTTTAGGTACTGAAAAGCATTTGACAAAATCCAACAACCCTTCATGATAAAGGTCTTGGAGATATCATGGATACAAGGAATGTATCTAAATATAATCAAAGCACTATAAAGCAAGCCAAGAGCCAGCATCAAAAATGGAGAGAAACTTGATATGATTCTATTAAAATCAGAAACAAAACAAGACTGTCTACTTTCTACATATCTATTCAACGTAGTACTTGAAGTTCTAGATAGAGCAATACAACATCAAAAGGCAATAAAGAGAATACAAACTGGAAAGGAAGAAATCAAACTTTTACTATTTGAAGAGGATATGACATTATAAATAAGTGATGCTAAGATTGAATGAGGGAACTCCAACAGCTGACAAAACACCTTTAGTAATGTGGCAAGATACAAGATGAACTCAAAAAAAAAATCAGTAGCCCTCCCATATACAAATGATAAAAGGACTGAAAAGAAATCAAAGAAACATCAACCTTACAATAGCAACAAATCATATAAAATATTTTGGGGTAGCTGTAAAAAAAAGTAAAAGCCTTGAATGATAAGAACGTTAAGTCTTTGAAAAAAGGATTTGAGGAAGATATCAGAAAATTAAAAGATCTCACAATGCTCACAGATAGGTAGAATCAACATGATAAAAATGGTAGTCCTATAAAAAGCAATCTACAGATTCAATGCAATCCCCATCACAAATCCCAACAAAATTCTTCACAGACCTCAAATGAACAATCCTTTACTTAATACAGAAAAACAAAAAAAATTGAGGATATCCAAGACAATCCTGTAGAATAAAGTAAATTCTGGGGGCACTGCCATCCCTGACACCAAGCTCTATTATAGATCTACAATAATGAAAACTGCTAGGTATTGATATACAATCAGACAGGTGGACCAATGGGATCAAATGAATACCCTGCTATAAATTCACACACCTTTAAACACCTGATGTTGAGAAAAAAGCAATAAAATTATACAATTGAAGAAAAAAATCTTCAACAAATGGTGCTGGCATAACTGAATGCCAACATGCAAAAGAATGCAAACAGATTCATACCTATTGCCATTCACAAAACTCAAGCCCAAATAGATCAAAAACCTCAACATAATTCTAGTCACAGTGAACCTCATAGTAGAGAAAGTGGGAAGTAGCCTTCAATGTATGGACACAGAAGACCACGTCATAACATAACACCAGTAGCATATATAGGCTGCTAGCAGATGATTGTGGTACACATTAAAGTTTTATCTTCACACCTAAAAAAGATAATGATTAGAATTGGATCCTCCCAGTTTAAATGCTTTAATTAAGAAAAAAAATCAGATTTGTGCCAATTCATTGGGGTTTTTATTAATTCCAAATGTAGTCAACATGACAGATAATAATAGCAATCTGAGGTCTAAAGTCTACTAGGAAATCAGTTCACTACAGTATTAAAGAAGGTACTGTAAGACAGTGGATGAATTTACCTTTTACTTCAGAAAAGGAATAACTTATTCTGTACCTGGAAAGAGGGCAGTAAGGTCAGCAGTAATGAAAGGACTACCTTGTACACAGAGCAGTGATATGGCAGGGGCTTAAATTGAGGGTTAAAGGGTTAGAGTGTTTCTTGAAATGTAAATCAAATTATGCAAAGGAAAAGAGTCCAGATATGGCCAATGTACATTTCTGGGCACTTATCCTTAGCTACTGAACACTTAGCAATTTTCAGTTTTTCAGTCTCTTGCATACAAATATGGATTATTAAAATAAGGGCAGTTCTCGTCAATCTATTAAGTCACAGAGTGACTAAATGCAATAGTTTCAGTTTAGTGCATTCTAATTATAGTTGTGTGCAACTCTCAGATGATGCTGGTAACTTTTAGAATGTATTAATAATGAGCCCATAACCACCAATAATGTGTCTGTTTCACATTAAAGAAAATAAATTAATAAACCAATTCCCCTTTGCTGTAATTTAATCAGGAATGAGTCCAGTCTTAAAATTTCTACTTCTCACTCCCTGTATCTTCAATTACCTTTTTCTATCTGTTCTATGAGTATGAATCTGTGCCTGCCTAAATTCTGTCTTGTTAAACTATAGCAACCAGTTTTCTTCTATTTTTTGTTGAATAGCATAGAAAGCATCACATGAGAGAATTGAGTATATTTTATAGGAACCTTTTAAAAAGTTTTATAAGAGATGATTCCCCTGACTTTTATTGACTCAAACTGACACAGATAACAAACAATTTTAAAAATATTCTTGTTTATTAAGCATTATCTATATGTTGCTTTAAATATTTATAGTGGCTATTCATTTTATAAGGTCACTTTCACCCTATTTTTTTTTGTCACATAATAGCCTATCCATATACACAAGGAGTCCTCAAGGTTCAGGGCATGTAAGAGTACATAATTTGAGATTATAACTATGCTTTTGCTTAGCTATAAACACTGATTACATGTGACATCCAAGTCAAATAATGCTGGTTATTGCATTGTTCTATTAAAGTTACGTTAAATAAAAAGGATGACTATGCAGTAGGATGTATATCTTGAGTCTCACCTGACCTCAAGGTATATTACTAACTTGGACTATGAAGTCCAGCAAATGTAGCACTCTCATTGATTATAAGAGGTTTTTTCATAATAATGAATTATCAGAAATACTTCTAAAAATTTCATAATGTGGTAGGCTCTCTTTTGGCTTCATATTAATAGTCTTTCACATAGTCAGTATTGCATTTCCTTAATACTCAATGAGAGCTTGATGGGGTGACACTTTTCTTTAATCCTAGTACTTGGGAGGCTGACTTCAATGATGTCAAGGCCAGTCTGGTCTATATACTGAGTTTCAGGACAGGTAGAGTTATGTATAGAGACCATCTCAAAGGAAAAGTAAATAAAACTCAGTTGAGACTGTTTCTACTTCAGATACAAATACATATGGCTTTTGAAGAGTGAGTCAAAAGACACTATTACAACTCCTGGGTTTTCTTTCAGAACTTCTTGAAACCTTTATATTTTGTAGTAGAAGTTCACCCACACCAAATACAACACACTGAATAAGCCATGTGGAAAGATCAGAGAGATTGAAAGATGGGAAGAAACAGAAAGTCCTAGATTTTTCATGCAGAACCTATTTATTTTAATGTCAGGACAGGTGCTTGCAATGTAAGTGAATAAAGCTTTGAAGTGACTCCAGCCCAGATAACATCTAACTGCAAACTAGAGAGATATTCTACTTAAACTACTTCTGAATATGTGACCCTCAAAACTCTAGAAGAAAATAACTATGGCATTAATCAAATAAGTTGGGGAATGATAGATTGTAGGGCAATAAAAACTGATACTAGAAGAATGGATACTGTCTTATGTTCTTTTCCATAATTGTGACTTAATATGTAAGAAAATCAGTTATTAAGGTAAAAAATAAAATTCATTTTGGATCAAGTTTTCAGTTTGTGGGTTCATTGGTTCCATTACCTCTAGCTCTCTAGTGTGTTGTAATGATATGTGGGGTGGGCTGCTTTCCACCACCCAGCTAGCTTTATACCCAAAATAATTACATGGAAACTGTATTCTTTTAAACACTGCCTCACCCATTAGTTCCATCCTCTTATTGGCTAGCTCTTACATATTGATCTAACCCATTTTTAATAATCTGTGTAGCCCACGAGGTGGCTTACCAGGGAAGATCTTAACCTGCGTCTGTCTGGAGTGGGAGAATCATGGCGACTCCTAGACTCTGCTTCTTTCTCCCAGCATTCTGTTCTGTTTACTCCGCCTATCTAAATTCTGCCCTATCAGAGGCCAAGCAGTTTCTTTATTACTTAACCAATGAAACAACAGATAGAAAGATGACCCTCCTCCATCACTAGTGAACCAATAAATCATGGCCTAAACACATAATGAAACAATGTGCTACTCAACTGTGGATTGTATTTCTCATAACCCCATTATTAGAAATTTTATTGCACTACTGACCTTGATAATTCCATTTCTTTACTCTTCCATCAGTTCTGTGTCTAGGATGAGTAAATGCTCATTCATGTCACTTCAGGCATAATATCACTTGACAAAAATTTTGTTAGCTCACAAACATGTCACAGGCTTGTAATTAACCTGTGAACACATAGGTCTTTGGCAAACATTTTCCCAAACAATAGTAAAAAGGAACTTTTTAAATTAATTTTACAAATAAAGTCACATATAACTATTAACTGTAATTTTGAGAAAAATACTATATCTATATCATGTGTTCTATAAATCTGGATTCTTGACTAGAACCTCAGCAATAGTGAACAGTTTGGAGTGTTGAAGATTCAGAACCTACTACCGACATCATTGGACTATGGAATATTCATTACCCACTTCATTATATATCCTAACATTAGGCAAATCCTTTAAATTTTATGAATAAACTCTCACTTTTTGTAAACTCAAAATCTAAGAATGCGATTAGATGGCCTTAAAGATTTTTAGAGGAGATTTCCCTGCTTCTGTAATCTCCTTACACAAAAGTATTTAAGAATCATCTTGTGTTATAACTTTATTCTCCTATTATAAAAACTTCAGGTACTATATTAAACATGGTATTTGGGGTATCCTGAAACTGTTTTTCTAGCTCATTGTCAATCATATTCGCCTACTATTTTTGGTAAAAGACAAGTACGTTTGTGAAACAGAGGACTAAGGAGAATCAATTATTTTATCAAAATCATACCTGACCCTTATTGTATTCAAGGTTTCTTTGACTCAACATAAGTCTTTGTAGAAGATTACACTATCACCTTTCTAAGAAACCATACTTGAATTTTTTTCCCTGCAATTTCTCACTTATATACAATATTATCAGTGTTGCTTCCTATATGTGTATGCATAGGGATGGCATACAAAACATTTAAAACACAAATACTGTGTTCATTAGTCATCTACTAATGGCTTTAGTTCCACCATCTCTTCTACAGATCATGAATTCAGGAATGGCTTGGCAAATCAATTCTTACTTGGGGTCTCAAATATAGGAGCAATCCAAGGCTTATTCAAATCAAATATTTGACATTGTGTTTGGTGCTAAAAAACTTTTTCTAAAAATTATTCAATCATGTGCTTGAAAAACTGGAAGCATTTCTGGCAGATGTCCCTCAATTTATTAGCTACTTCCATGTTGCTGTGATAAAACACCAATAACAGGCAACTAATCAAAGAAAGTTTATTTAGCCTTTTAATTCAGAGGGTAAGAATAATGGCAGGACAGACATAGCAGGCCGCAATGTCCACAGGAGCAGGATACTGAGAATTCATATTTTGAGCTATATGCACAAAGCTGAGAGAGAGAGAAAGAGAGAGAGAGACAGAGACAGAGAGAGAGAGAGAGAGAGAGATCAAACTGGAAGTGGCTAAGAGTCTTCTAATCTCAATGTTTGCATCCAGTGTTGTACATCCTTTGATGAGCCTGTACCTGATAGAACTCCTCAAGCAGTGCCAGCTATTGGATACCATCTGTTCAAGTGCTAGAACCTACTTGGGGGCATTTCTTATCCACAACACTAGCATTGAAGGAGGCCATCATTACCAGACTTCTTAATTGTTCTTAAGCAGGTTGTCTACTTTGCTCCAAAGAATTCTGGGTAAATCAAGTAAAAATCCTCAATGTTCTAAAATATCTAGTCTGGATATTTTATAGTATGATTTGTATGCCATTAAAGCCTGAAGTTAGGGTACAAAGGGGTTGATGGACTAGAGGGGTCAGAGAATGTGTTCATAGATAAGCAAGTTGCAAAACTGTTATTTTCAAATGTGTCGTTCAGCATAACTTTGCTGTCAGATGTAGATGCCCAGTACTGTACTGTGATGTGGTATTACCCTCTGTATGCTGTGAATAGGTTTTATTACCATTGGTTAATAAAGAAGTTACTTTGAGCCTATGTCAGAGAAAAATATAGCAAGGCAGGAAATCCAATCAAAGATAGTTAGAGAGAGTAGACACCATCAGGGAGATGCCATGTACTTTCCAAAGGAGACAGAATCAGCTGGAAACTTTACTAGTAAGCCACAGCCTTATAGTGATACAGAGATTAATATAAATAAATTAATTTAAGATGTAATAGTTAATTAATAAGAAGCCTGAGCTAATAGTCCAAACTGTTGCAATTAATATAGTTTCAGGTCTGGCCAGCTGGGAAATGAATGAGCGGCTTCCATTTATAGATGGAGCCAATGTGGGCCAACTACATCCACATAAACCCTAAGAGTACTTGGGAAGGAATTCTAGACACAAAAGAGCAGAGTTAAGCATGACTTCTTAGTAGCCGCATTTTTATTCAGATAGGCTCCATATGCTGGCAGCGAGCAGAGGTGCATGTGCTGTAAGAGAGTGCTTCTGGACTCAACTTTAGCAGCAAAAAGTGTGCAGCTTCTGGAGCCACCTTAGGGTTGGCAAGAGACTTACTCTAGAGGGGCTCGCAGGTGTCCAGAGACATGTCCCCAGATAGTACCTTGGGCAACTGAGGAGAGGGAAGCTGAAATGACCCTATCCTATAGCCATACTGATGAATATCTTGCATATCATCTTAGAACCTTCATCTGGCGATGGATTGAAGATAGAGATAGAGACCCAAATAGGAGCACCGGACTGAGCTCTTAAGATCCAAATGAGGAGCAGAATGAGTGAGAACATGAGCAAGGAAGTCAGGACCACGAGGGGTGCACGCACTCACTGTGACAGTGGAACTGACTTATTGGGAGCTCACCAAGGCCAGCGGGACTGGGACTGAATAAGCATGGGATGAAACCGGACTTTCTGAACATGGCGGACAATGAAGGCTGATGAGAAGCCAAGGACAATGGCACTAGGTTTCGATCCTAATACATGAACTGGCTTTGTGGGAGCCTAGCCTGTTTGGATGCTCACCCTCCTGGACCTGGATAGAAGTGGGAGGACCTTGGACTTCCCGCAGGGCAGGGAATCTGGACTGTTCTTCATTCTCGAGAGGGAGGGGGAATGGAGTGGGGGGGGAGAGGGAGAGGGAAAGGGGGAGGGGAGTGGGGGGAGGGGGCAATGTGTGGGAGGAGGGGGAGGGAAAGGGGAAATGGGGAGGAGGCGGAAATTTTTTTTCAACAACTAAAAAAAATGAACAAAAAAATAAAAAGGAATGGTGGATTCCTGGTTCATGCTAATAGCAAATCTCTGGCTCTTTTGGTAGGTCCTGCATATAAATGGGGTTCATGAGCAGTGTGCTACAAGTTGATTAATATTGACATAAACCTACTGTGTCCCTGGAGCTGCGGCAGTGTGCATGGCACACAGAGGTGGTAAACATACCACTGCCATATTGAAAAGCCCAAAGAGACAGAGCCAGAATCCAGGGCTGCCCCAAACACAATGCTTACCACTTTAAAATGCTCCTTTTCAGAAAAGGATTTCAGATACACAGTAAGAGAGATTCAGTTATAAAAGACCTCTATACAAGACACAGTGTGTTTAAATAATGTACATAAGCTTAAGAAAAAAGAAAATGGGTATAGGCAGATGTAGAAAGAAATAGTTTTTAAAAATAAAACAAAGTCTTTAAAGAGATTGTAAAAGTAATACAAAAGAGTATAGACAGTCATAGATTAAAGAAATAAAGAAAAATAAGCCACATAAAGATAGAATATATACAGAGAGTCTGGATTATGTATATTATTATGTTTTCTTAGAATTTATTGACTGTAGACATTTCATTGTGAGGGCTGCTAAACTAAACCAACACTTATATTTTAAAGGTATCTTGACAAAAAAATTTGAGTCTAAGGATATGCTAATTTGGAACAGAGATTCTGCTTTTGTTTCCACAGATGATGATAATCTGTGGATTCCTTCCAGGCTAATGTGATTTGAAGGAACCAGAACCCCTAAAAGGTCTCCATGGACCCTAAAATTACTTTGCCCAATAAACATCAGGATGTTGTTTGGAGAATACTATACCCAAATTGCCAAAAAGATTGTTTATACTATTTTTTCACTTAAAAGGAGATATGGTACAGAGATTAATACAGGTTTATTGATACAAATTTAAGGCTGAATTTGTTATAATGTATATAATATATATATATATGCTCTTATTTAAGGTATTATGTTTATTAATAGATAGTCATCTATAATAGCCAAACTGTAGTTATGTTAATTAGGATTTCTAGATGTTCAGAGATATATTTCAGAGGGATAGGCATTCTTCAACACTTTCGAAGAATACAGAATATGGTATTTAAAATATTTTAAGAACATAGACTTTTCTCAACAGTGAGATATATCTGCTTCTGGCAGCATCAATTATTTCAGAGAGGTTGAAGGGTTAAATTAACACATTTCTACTAATTAATGTGTATTGACATGAGTCTCTGACTTACTGGCATGTGTCTGGTGTCTGTCTCCTTTGGCAGCAACAGGGTGTCTTCCCAACTCTGCCTACTCTCTGTATATATCACTTTTTAAATTTCTCCCTAGCTTTACTCTGCTCAGCCATTAGCCAAAAAAAAAAAAAAAAAACACAGCTTCTTTATTAACCAATGGTAATAAAACATTCACAGGATACAGAAGGGAATCACACATCATCTTCCCATTTCTGTCCAAATTAAAAGGAACATATTAATTTTAACATAGTAAAGTTACATATAGAAAATAGCAAGCAAGAATTATAATTAAAGTATTTAGTCCATTTACATTTAGCAAATTAAGGAAAACACTCTATCATCTGTCCCATCTTTGTGATTTTAAAATTTTATATCTAATTTACCTTTTATCATAACTAAGGAAAACTATAACTAAGTTATGCCAAACAGTGTTGTAATTAATAGAGTTTCTATGTGATTATTCAGGTCTGCATGGCTGGGAATGAACAAGCAGTCTCCATTTACAGTACTGGATGTGATTTAGTAAAGTGAAAAGAGATTTTTTTGCATGTATGCAAAAATCTAAGGAATTTGAATGCTTATATTTGTGTTAGACACTGTTACCTGTAGGCCATGTGAGGAAAGAATATGAAAAGTGGGTGAATGAGATGGTATAGAGTAAAACCATAGCAGTATGAAAAGGGGCTGAAGAAAGAATTCTGAAACTTTGTGACAAAGGCTGATCATCAAATGTTGTGCAGGTGAGGGGGGAAATTTAAAAGCATCAAAAATGAACCTAACATTTGTATTTCCCAGAGCTTGAGATAAAGATGACAGCTTTGTACATAGCTTTAATTTTAACCCTTTAAAAGGTGAAAATATCTACTAGGCATAAGGTTTGCAAAAGAAATAAAACAATGTTTTTATTTTATTTGTTTTTATTGTTTGTTTTGTTTTCTCTACTAATGTGTGTGATTGAACAATGGTCTCTGATATTGACTAGTGCATCCTTGTTATAGTACTGAAAATGCATCCATAAACTTTAAAAAAAACTGCAAAGAGAAGTTTTGATAACAAAAATGTTACTTTATTGCTTCTTTGAGGAACATTATCATTTACCCTCTCCCAAATTCTATACCTAGCACCAAGAGAGATGAGGGATGAGGGATAGAATATGATTAATTTTTGCAATGATTTATGCCACAGGAAGGGTAATATGAAAAGGAAGGCAGGGAGGTAAAGGAAGGCAACTTAAAAAGACATATTTTGAGTTTCAGAGATAGTAATAGGTGTGTGTGTGTGTGTGTGTGTGTGTGTGTGTGTGTGTGTGTATTTCAAACACAGTTTTGCATATTGCTCTTGAGACTGGACAAAAAGACCACTATTTTCCTTTATGGAAGGGGATAACCAAAATGACTGAAGAAAAGAGACTGTAGAAAAGGAGGAAGAAAGGGAAGTAAACATAGAAACCCACTGTACCCCAGTACAGTTTCAGATTTAGGTGAGAATGATAATTATCTCTTCTGATTCCAGAAATAAATTAATGCTACATTTTGGGTTGGGGTTCACTTGCTTGGTTGGCTTTTTGTTTCCTAGAATTCACAAGTTTACTATGATTGCCTGAGACTGACTAAAGTAATGCAGCCTGCTGTGGTTTTTAACTTTAAAACAGAAAGCCTATGTGCCTTGGCTCTTATTAGGCAGACCTAGAAACTATTAAAAGACACCCCCTGAGGGTCCCTGAACTGTAAGACTGAATCACTCCTCTTGGTTGAGCAAGTAGGCTTCCATACAGCTGCCTGCAGTGTAAGCTATTTTCCTATGATACCACTGCACATCTAGACAGTATATTTCCTATCTAGAATTTGTGGACAAACCTGAAAGGCCAAAGAGGACCAAATATCCAGGGAGGAGCTACATACTCCTCTACATCTCCTGTGTACGTGAATTAAATATAACATTTTACACATTCTCAAGGGTATTTACTACTTTTGGGTTCTTCTATATTGGAACTACTTGCAATCTAAAATATATGTCATTTCTGGAAGAAATTAGTAAACTAAGATATGAAAGTCTCTCTCCACACAAGTAACTCTTCCTACTACACACAATAATGGTAAGAAAGATTAATTAGTGAATGCTACACTGTCAATTTAATGGTAATCTTCATTCTGGATATATATTAGATTTCTCTCTCTGTCTCTGTCTCTTTCTCTCTCTCTCACACACACAGAGACACACTAACTCTTAAAAATAACGAAAGTTCAGAATTGTTATCTAATTCTTACTTTTGTCCTAATGTTTCCTTATTTTATATGTATTATCACTGTGCCAGTCTGGGTAGATAGATAGTTTCATACACAGGCAGATGAAAATATCTTGTGAAAAAAATATTGTTTCTTTTCTACTTAATATTATCATAAATATAAAAATATATTAAAATGAGAAAAATCATAGGGGTAGAGTAAAATACAATGGAACACACGTTTTCTAGCAATGGAATATCATTTTAACCTTTTTTGTTTTGTTAGTAGTGAAGGTCTGTTTTACATGTGATCTCTGAGATAAATCAGATCTTGAGACAGTGTACTTTCCTTTTACTTTGTTGATGGGTACATGCAGTGGTTGGAATAATAATGTCTCCCACAAACTCAGGTATTTCATATCCTACACCCAAATAAGAAGTAATATTTGGGAAAGATTAAGAGATGTATACTTGTTGGGGAAGTATTTTATTAGGAGTACTTTGCAGGGAACATATGAAAGATAACCATTCAGGCACAATTTAAATCCAATTGAAAGTTTTTATTTCAGTGACCTAGGACTATACTCAGTTATTGGAGGAATCAAGTGTACCAGTGAGTATCCATAACATGGTTTTTTAAAGGCAAAAAACACATCCTGGTATCTCTCTAGGCACCTTCAAGATAGTGGGTGGAGGAGCTTCACACAAGCAATCAGTTTAACAGAGGCTAAGATGAGTAGCTAGCTAGGGAATCTTAACTTCAGGTTCCTAGGTTATAGTTGGGAAATTTTCCACAGAATTCTCCATCAAGGAAAGAAAGTGATAGTTAAAATCGTTTGGCAAGAATACAAGATGAAGGAGCCTCTACACTGGCTTGTCTTGTCATAGACAAGCTTCTTGTATTTAGTATTTTTCACACTTTCTGTACATTTTTGCTACTTCCTGCTTGTCGCTAAGCATTGAATCACTCAGATTCTTGATCATACCCACCATACCTGTTTCTTGCTGCTATGTTTCACCACCATGATGAAATCTTCTCCCTCTATAACCATAAATCAAAATATACTCCTTCCATACCTCACTTTTGATCATGGAACTTTATTATATAGAAACAGAAAAGTATAACACCAGTATAGTTCTTAAATCAGTTTATAAACAATAAAAGTCTTACTGTTTTGTATCATGCTGTATTTTTACTCTGTAATTTGTATTAGACTCTGTATATTGACTCAAGCTGTATTTTGTCTCTCATAAAGTCCATGTGAAAAAACAACACTGTGAGCACCTTCTTTCAAAACCCACCCTCAACCAAGCTGGAACAGCCTCCTTTCTTACAACTAAAATCTCCAATTCTCCTTCTTGGTTTAACCATTACTATTATTTCAGCAAACTAATAAGGAAATGTTCTATTTATGAATAATCACTAACCCCATAAATAAACCTAACAATTCCTAATAAAAACCCTAGCATATAAGGGATATTTACACTTCACTCTTTACAGGAGACCTTCTTAAACTTATTCTGAAATAAATTTGTCCTTGTAATTTTCCCTACTAATTTGTCTGCTCTCCTTCTTGAAGCTATTTGGAAAGATTAAATCTTTGAGAGGTGTGGCCTAGTGATAGGTTTCTGAGTTACTAGAGTAATGCCTTCATTGATAGTGAAACCTTCACCTTTTTGCTCTATCTCTCTCTCTTTCTCTCTCTCTGATTCTCTTTTTGTCACTTTGTGTTTCTCTCTGTTTCTGTGTCTTTGTGTTTCTATGTCTCTCTCTGCATCTCTATCTGTCAGTCTCCCTTTCTCATTATTTTTCTCTTATTGGCCTTGCCTTGAGGTATCTCATGCTTTTATCAAAATGAACTATTATGGGCCCAAAGCAATGTGAAAAAAAAACAGCAGTATAACAAAAACGATGAAACTAGGAGACAAAAATATATTTTCAATTTAAAATTAATTTATTTTAAGTTAAATTACAGCATAACAATAGAAAAAGTATGGAAAATTACTGTCTATGGCACCAACGATACTAAAGAATACTTAGCTTCCTAAGAATCTTCCAAATATTCCCTTTCTTACCAACCCTGGGCAAACAAAATTCAAAATTAGAATGTGTATATATATATATGTGTGTGTGTGTACATGTGTCTGTGTGCTTGTATTTGCAGTAGATATATATGTGAGTATAGTGTATGTAATATATATATATATATATATATATTAATAAATTTTGGCTGTTTCCCCTTAAAAGTTTCTTTAAGTGGGTATAGAGATAGGTCAGCAGCTAAAAACATTCACTCTTACTCCAGGAGACCGGAGTTGAGTTCTAAGACCACTTGCTAGGCAGTTGTCAACTGCCGATAACTCCAATTTTTGTGAGTGCAGTTCATCTGGCCTCTTCTGACATCTATCTATCTATCTATCTATCTATCTATCTATCTATATATATATATATATATACACAAATCTACATAAAGACACATGTATATACATAATTTTTTAAAAAGACACAGGTTTCTTTTATTTTTACTTTTTTATTTATCCCTTAAGAATTTCATACACTAAATTTTGATGACATTCATTCCCTTCTCCTAACTCACCAAGATCTTCTCTCACTTCCTTACCTACCGAACTTTATGCTGTTTCTCTTTTTCTCTCATTTAAAACAAACACACTTAGAGTCCAGTTTGTGTTTGCCAAGTCCTCCTGGATTCCAGAATCTTCCCTCAACTCTGGTAGAAACACCAAGCATTATTCAATTGGTAGCAACTAACTTTCCCTGACCTAGAAACAACCCAATTTCGACAGCTCTTTGACTATAGCTATGAATGAAATGTCATTTGTATCACTACTTCTCTGTGGTGGGATTTTTCTGTCTTGAAAGTGTGGATTTTGCAAGTTGTTAGTTTTTTGTGAATTCCTATGCATGTGTGGCATATTGTGTCTGACAAGATGTTTTCATGAAGTCATCCACCACCTCCACCTCTTATAGTATTTCTTCCTTATTTTTTGTATTGAAATTTTAACCATGAAGCAAAGAGTAAGATATTGACACCTTGTTTAGTTCTGAGCATCTCAAAGACTCTTACTTTCTGCACATTGAGCAATTGTACATTTCCATGTTAATATCAATATAATGAACTACGCATCTTCTCTTAATGTGAGTTGAACAAGGCACTGACTATTAATATAGAATTATATCATTAATAGTCATTTGTGTTTGCTATATTCATTTAGCAGATTAACAGTAGTGGGTTTTCTCCTAGGATCTATGACCTATGTCTCCTTAGTCTCATTGTTTTAAACATCCATGGTCCTTTCACATTCATGAATAAGGTCTGAAATACAATAAAAAATATTGATTGTTTACTACCATAACATTAGTTCCACTATAGCACTATTGCACATATCTGGCTAGGCAGATTCTGACTGTAGCTTGGCTGTTTCATAACTGGGTGAGATTGATAATCAGTTTTCTTCTTGGTTGCATGTATAACATCTTTCAACAGTATGAACACTAGCCAGGGGAAATAAAGCTTCTAATTGAGTTCCAAGTAGATTTTTCTATGTTCTGTGCTATAGATATGTGGTATCTTTAGCAATGTTTATTATTTTCAAGTTATGAAAGTAAACAATAGTACTGAAATATTGTTTTGTGGGGCAATATGAGATTTTACTGGCCAACAACTAAAAAAAGAAGTAACACAATCTGTGGTATGATTTAGAGGTTATTAAAGTTTTAGAACATGAACATAGCGAAAGGAGTTACATTATTGGATTTGCCCTTGAAAATGTTATTCAGACGCAAGCGGCAGGGACTGGCACGCGCAGAGACACAAGCCGTGAAGAACAGCACGCAACACCGAGAGCAGATGGCCCCACTACAATTAAATCAAAGAGGTAGGCCTTTTGTTGGTGAGGTCCCTGGCGAACAGGGAGCCAGGTCCTGTTCCTGAAGACCCTTCTGAGTGGTGAGAGGGGTATTGGCCTGAGGCAAGAGCCAGGAAACAGAGCAAGGGCATTTTGTAAGCAAAGCCCCACGCCAGCAGGGAAGCCTGATCCGGTTTTAAAAGACCCATTACATAGCATCTATAGGAGGAGATGGCCAGTAGCCAAGGCAAGAATTCACCCAACAATCTGAAAAATAATATAAAAACACCAGAACCCAATGATCTTACAACAGAAGGACTTGAACACCCTAACACAGAAGAAGTGGAAAAAATTGACTTTATGAAAGCAATAGAGTCCCTTAAACAACATGTAAAAAAACTCCCTTATAGAAATGTATGAGAAGTATAACAAAAAGTTTGAAGAAATGAGTAAATTCGTACATGATACCCCGGGAAACCAAGAAAAAATGATCAAACAGGTAATGGAAACAGTTCAATAATTGAAAACTGAAATGAAAGCAAGGAAGAAAACACAAACTGAGAACCAGCTGGATATGGAAAATCTAGGTCAACAAAAAGAGTCTACAGAAACAAGCATAATCAATAGAATACAAGAGATAGAAGAAAGAATCTCAGATTCTGAGGACACCATAGAGAAAATAAATGCCTGATCAAAGAAAACAGCAAAGCCAACAAATTCTCATCACAAAACATTCAGGAAATATGGGACACAATAAAAAGACCAAACCTAAGAATAATAGGAATAGAAGAAGGAGAAGAGTCACAGCTCAAAGGCCCAGAAAATATTTTTAACAAAATTATGGAAGAAAACTTTTCCAACATAAAGAAAGATATTCCTTTGAATATTCAAGAAGCATACAGAACACCAAACAGACTGGATCAAAGAAAAATATCCCCTCGCCATATAATACTCAAAACAAAATATAAAGGTTAAAGAAAGAATATTACGAGCTGCAAAGAAAATAGGGCAAGTAACTTATAAAGGTAAACCAATCAGACTTACACATGACTTCTCTATGGAAACCATGAAAGCCAGAAGGTACTGGATAGAGGTACTGCAGCAACTAAGAGACCATGGATGCAAACCCAAACTACTATACCCAGCCAAGCTATTGTTCACTATCAATGGAGAAAACAAGACATTCCAGGATAAGAACAAATTTAAACAATACGTAGCCACAAATACAGCCCTACAAAAAGTAATAGACGAAAAATCACAACCCAAGGAATCCATCATTGCCAACACTACCTACAATAACTCAGGCATCTAGCGACCCTTCACCAGCACAACTCAAAGAAGGGAGACACACAAACTCTACTACCAGAAACAATAAGAATATCCGGAGTAAACAACCACTGGTCATTAATATCACTTAATATTAATGGTTTCAATTCACCTATAAAAAGGCACAGGCTAAGAGATTGGATATGAAAACAGGATCCAACATTCTGCTGTTTGCAAGAAACACATCTCAACCACAAAGACAGGCATCTACTCAGAGTAAAGGGTTGGGAAAAGGTGTTTCAAGCAAATGGTCCTAAGAAAAAAGCAGGTGTGGCCATACTGATTTTTAACAAAATTAACTTCAAACTAAAATCAATTAGAAGAGATCGAGATGGACACTTTATACTCATAGCAGGAACAATTCATCAGGATGGAGTCTCAATCCTGAATATCTAGGCCCCTAATATAAAAGCACCCACTTAAGTAAAAGAAATACTACTAGGACTCAAGGCAGACATCAAACCACACACATTAGTAGTAGGAGACTTCAACATACCTCTCTCTCCAATGGACAGGTAAATCGGACAGAAACCTAATAGAGAATTAAGAGAATTATTGGAGGTAATGAAGCAAATGGACTTACCAGACATCTATAGAACACTCCACCCAAATAGGAAAGAATATACCTTCTTCTCTGCATCTCATGGAACCTTCTCGAAAATTGACCACATACTCGGAAACAAAGGAAACCTCCACAGATACCAAAAAAAATCAGTGTCCACCTCTGTCTTATCAGATCACCATGGTAAAATTTAGAAGTCAACAACAATGCTACCCACAGAAAGCCGACAAACTCCTGGAAAAAGAACAGTCAACTACTGAACCACACCTGGGTCAAGGAAGAAATTAAGAAAGAAATTAAAGTCTTCCTTGAATTTAATGAAAATAAAGAGACAACATACTCAAACTTATGGGACACGACGAAAGCAGTGCTAAGAGGAAAGTTCATAGCACTAAGTGTCCACTTAAAGAAAGCAGAGAAAGCATACATTGGGGACTTAACAGCACACCTGAAAGCTCTAGAAAAAAAAAGAAGCAGATGCGCCCAGGAGGAGTAGAAGACTGCAAATAATCAAACTGCGGGCAGAAATCAACAAAATAGATACACAGAAAACAGTCCAAAGAATCAATGAAACAAAAGGTTGGTTCTTAGAGAAAATCAACAAGATCGACAAACCCCTATCCAAACTAATTAAACGACAGAGAGAGAACATGCAAATAAATAAGATCAGAAATGAAAAGGAGGACATAACCAGACAGAGGAAATTCAGAGAATCATTAGATCTTACTACAAAAGACTCTATGCCACAAAACTGGAAAATGGAGAAGAAATGGACATTTTTTTAGATAAGTACCACATGCCAAAGCTAAACCAAGAACAGGTGAATGATCTAAATAGATCTGTTAGTCGCGAAGAACTAGAAACTGTTATCAAAAATCTCCCTTCTAAAAAAAGTCCAGGACCAGATGGTTTCAATGCAGAATTCTACCAGAACTTCCAAGAGGACCTAATACCTATACTCCTTAATGTATTTCACAATATAGAAACAGAAGAGTCATTGCCAAATTCCTTTTATGAAGCTACAGTAACCCTGATACCAAAACCACACAAAGACCCAACCAAGAAAGAGAATTACAGTCCTATCTCACTCATGAATATCGACGCAAAAATTCTCAATAAAATACTGGCAAACCGAATCCAAGAGCACATTAGTAAAATTATCCATTATGATCAAGTAGGCTTCATCCCAGAGATGCAGGGCTTGTTAAACATATGAAAATCTATCAATGTAATCCACCATATAAATAAACTGAAAGAAAAAAAAAACATATGATCATTTCATTAGATGCTGAAAAAGCATTTGACAAAATTAAACACCCCTTTATGGTAAAGGTGTTGGAGAGATTAGGGATACAAGGGTCATACCTAAATATAGTAAAAGCTATTTACAGCAAGCCGACAGCTAACATTAAATTAAACGGACAAAAACTCAAAGCCATCCCACTAAAATCAGGAACACGACAAGGATGTCCACTCTCTCCATACTTCTTCAATATAGTGCTTGAAGTTCTAGCAATAGCAATAAGACAACATAAGGGGTTCAAGGGGATTCATATTGGAAAGGAAGAAGTTAAGCTTTCATTATTTGCAGATGATATGATAGTATACATAAGCGACCCCAAAAACTCTACTAAAGAACTCCTATAGCTGATAAACACCTTTAGTAATGTGGCAGGATACAATATCAACTCCAAAAAATCAGTTGCCTTCCTATACACTAAGGATAAGGAAGCAGAGGGAGAAATCAGAGAAGCATCACCTTTCACAATAGCCACAAATAGCATAAAGTATCTTGGGGTAACTCTGACCAAGGAAGTGACAGATCTATTTGACAAGAACTTTAAGTATTTGAAGAAAGAAATTGAAGAGGACATCAGAAAATGGAAGGATCTCCCTTGCTCTTGTATTGGGAGGATCAACATAGTAAAATTGGTAATTCTACCAAAAACAATCTATGTATTCAATGCAATCCCCATTAAAATCCCATCAAAATTCTTCACAGATCTGGAGAAGACAATAATCAACTTTATATGGAAAAACAAAAAACCCAGGCTAGCCAAAACAATCTTATACAATAAAGGATTGTCTGGAGGCATTACCATCCCTGACTTCATACTCTGTTACAGAGCTACAGTATTGAAAACAGCTTGGTATTGGCATAAAAAAAAAAGAAGTTGACCAATGGAATAGAATAGAAGACCCTGACTTTAATCCACAAACTTATGAACACCTGATTTTCGATAAAGGAGCTAAAAGTATACAATGGAAAAAAGAGAGCATCTTCAACAAATTGGTCTGGCAAAACTGGATGTCAATCTGTAGAAGAATGAAAATAGATTCTTATCTCTCACCATGCACAAAACTTAAGTCCAAATGGATTAAAGATCTCAATATCAGTCCGAACACACTGAACCTGATAGAAGGGAAACTGGGAAATACTCTACAACACATGGGCATAGGAGACCACTTTCTACACATAACCCCAGCAGCACAGACATTAAGGGATTCATTGAACAAATGGGACCTCCTGAGACTGAGAAGCTTCTGTAAAGCAAAGGACACTGTCACTAAGACAAAAAGGCAACCCACTGACTGGGGGAAGATCTTCACCAACCCTGCAACTGACAAAGGTCTGATCTCCAAAATATATAAAGAACTCAAGAAACTAGACTGTAAAAGGCTAATCAACCCAATTATAAAATGGGTCACTGAGCTGAACAGAGAATTCTCAACAGAAGAAGTTCAAACGGCCAAAAGACACATAAGGTCATGCTCAAATTCCTTAGTGATCAGGGAAATGCAAATCAAGACAACTTTAAGATACCATCTTACACCTGTCATAATGGCCAAAATAAAAAACACCAATGATAGCCTTTGCTGGGGAGGTTGTGGAGAAAGGGGTACACTCATCCATTGCTGGTGGGAAAGCAATCTTGTGCAACCACTTTGGAAAGCAGTGTGGTGGTTTCTCAGGAAATTTGGGATCAACCTACCCCTGGAGCCAGCAATACCACTCTTGGGAATATACTCAATAGAGGCCCTATCATATAACAAAAGTATATTCTCAACTATGTTCATAGCAGCATTGTTTGTAATAGCCAGAACCTGGAAACAACCTAGATGCTCTTCAATGGAAGAATGGATGAAGAAAGTATGGAATATATACATATTAGAGTACTACTCAGCAGTAAAAAACAATGACTTCTTGAATTTTTCATACAAATGGATGGAAATAGAAAACACTATCCTGAGTGAGGTAAGCCAGATTCAAAAAGAGGAACATGGGATGTACGCTCTCATATTTGGTTTCTAGCCATAAATAAAGGTCATTAAGCCTATAATTTGTGATCCTAGCGAAGGTAAATAAGAAGGTGAACCCAAAGAAAAACATATGGGCATCCTCCTGGATATTAACCTTCATCAGGCGATGAAAGGAGACAGAGATAGACCCACATTTGAGCACCAGACAGAAATCTCAAGTTCCAAATCCGGAGCAGAAGTAGAGAGAGCACGAGAAAGGAACTCAGGACCGTGAGGGGTGCACCCACATACTGAGACAATGGGGATGTTCTATTGGGAACTCACAAAGGCCAGCTGGACTGGGTCTGAAAAAGCATGGAATAAAACTGGACTCACTGAACATAGTGGACAATGAGGACTACTGAGAACTCAAGAACAAGGGCAATGGGTTTTTGATCCTACTGCAAATACTAGCTTTAGGGGAACCTAGACAATTTGGATCCTCACCTTACTTGACCTGGATGGAGGTGGGTGTTCCTTGGACTTCCCACAGGGCAGGGAACCTTGATTGCTCTTTGGGGGAGGGGGAGGAAAATGGGAGGTGGTGGCGGGGAGGAGGCAGAAATCTTTAATAAATAAATAAATTTTTTAAAAAAGAAAATGTTATTCAGACACAGGCTCTCCTTTCTTTCTTACACATTTCCTTGACACCATTAAGTTGAGCAGTTTTCTTTGTCACGAATTGCCACCTGATACACTCATAATTTCATCATCTTTATCATTTATGTTCCAGCAATGCTTAAGCATGTATGGTTAGCTCATTTATGGTGGTTCTTTAGTTGTTCCTATCATAGATGCCTGTGTTATTGTCATATCCAAGGTTCCACAATACTTCTTTATGCTGTCTATCCAGAAGTTTTGGGACCTTCCTCTTCATCTTATCCCATGCAATCCTCTAAGCAGTACTATCTTCAGATATCTGCCATCATCCATTTTCATAGCATGGCCAAAGTATCTCAAATTATACTGCTGTATCCTGTACTTTACTTCCTTCTTTGGATGGAGATGCTTCTTAATGTAGTCATTGCACAACCTATCTCTCCATGTGATGTTTAGAATCCTCCTGAGACATGCTGTCTCTAACACATTCAGCCACTACTCTGAAGAGCATTGCATTGTCCAGGTTTCAGAGTTGTAAAGATGGCAGCTCAAGACAAATGTCTCATATACTTGTCATTATCTTGTTGTCTCTTGTTGACCAAACCTTTCATAGTGCCTGGAGTACAGCCCTCACTATCCCTATCTGCATCTTGACATTGGAAATATTTCCCTCCTTTGAACTGAGATTCCCTACCTGATAGACAAAGTTAAATGTTTGCTTGAAGTTCTGATTCTTTATTATAATGTTAAAATCTTTGTGCTCATTTTCCATGTATTGTATCTCAATCTTCTTAATGTTTACATTCATACCAAGATTTCACTTCTATCACTCATTTACCATAGCCTTCTCTCACCACTATTATTTAATATATTCCTGGTATTAACAATAGCAATAATGTAAAGTATGATAATATAGGTGTGCAGATAGGTGGTGTGCAAATCAATGACTTTGCTGACAATACAGCACTGCTTGGTGAATGTCAAAAATCTTACACTAGTGTCTAAATGAAAAAGGGTAGCCAATTCTGAACTGAAACTTCTGAACTATGAGACCTAAATGCCTCTTTTAAAACTGTTTTAAATCAAGCACTTCTACAGTAACAGAAAATGCCTAGGACACCACAGATGCTTCTATTTAGTTTCTAGCAGAAAAGAAAACTGTTTTCCTTTCTTTTTAGGAGAGAGTTTGAAACTCTTATTTTACCCTTCAGAATAAAAAAAATGGACTTTTGCCAACAATTGTCTCTGGAGAGCCTGGTCACTTCCAAAGATTATTCCATCTGAATTTTTCTTTTTGTGTGTGAGTATGGTTTGTGTGTGTGTAAACATGGATGAGTGCATTTACTGATGTATGCACATGTGGAAGCCTGAGGTCAGCACTGGATATTTTATTATATCTCTCTCCACCATAAAATTTTTGAGACAGGGTTTCTCACTGGACCTGGAATTTGCTGTTTTAGCTGTACTGACTGGTTAGTGAAACACCAGGATTTGCTTTATTTGCAATTTGTGCCCCCAGCACTAGAGTTACAGAAACATGCTACCTCTCTCGGTGTTTACATGGGTGGTAGGGTTCTTGCACACCAAGTACATTGCCCACTGAAACACCTTCCTAGCTTCTGCTTTTCCCCCTCATGTTTATGTAGTGTATATGTGTCTGTGTATGTATAAATGTAATCATACATATATGAAAGCAGAAATGATTGGACACTTAATACAAAAGGAATCTCACACTAGCTCAGATCTAAGAAAACAGATAGGTGTTTATTAAGGGGTAGACTTACAAGGTCAGGATGTTCTGCTTGAATGATGGGCGAAGATCAGATCCAAAGCAAACCAAACAGCCAAAACGGGGTCAAGAGGCAAGCAGAGAGAGGAAGGAAGGGGACAGACATGCATCCAGGTAAATAGTCCATGAGACCATGCCCCAGTAGGTGTGTAGGTATTATTATAATAAGCAAAAAACCGTTTTATTTTCCTAGAGACATAAACTGTCTTTATTTGGGCATGTATACCCATAATGGCCATAACTTTTAATAAATGTGTGATTACTGAATCAGCTTTTTTTTTTTTTGCTTAAAGCAGTTGCCCACTGAAAGCCTGAATAAGTGTCAATGGTGTGATGTACATATTTTAAATTTTCAAATTTTGCAAAGTGGAACACATCCATCTGCCAGATTTCATTTTGTTGCGTACCCTTTGTGTTAGTCCCTGCAGGTAGCGGTTATAGTTATATGTTGTAATATGAGCAGTGGGGCTGCATCCCCAGCAACCTGGCCGCCTGGTAGCTTATGCCCCAAAATAACAACACACAAACTGTATTCATTTAAACACTGCTTGGCCCATTATATCTAGCCTCTTCGCAGCTTACTCTTGCACCTGGACTAGCCCATTTCTAATAATGTGTGTAAGCATCCCAAGGTGTGCTTACTGGGAAGATTCTAGCCTACGTCCATCCTGGGTCGGAGCTTAATCGTGTCTGCCTCAGAGAGCAGAGCTATCGAGTCTGCCAGGGAGAGTGGAGCATGGCTTCTCTGCTCCAGAGAGCAGAGCTGTCAAGTCTGAGCTCACTTCCTCTTCCTCCCAGCATTCTGTTCTGTTTACTCCTCCCACCTATGTTTTGACCTATGAGGGCCAAGCAGTTCCTTTATTACTTAACCAATGAAATCAACAGATTGATGATATATGACACTCCCACATCACTTCCCCTTTTTCTGTTTAAACAAAAAAAGGAAGGCTTTAACTTAACATAGCAAAATTACATATAACAAAACAGTTATCAAGTAAAAATTACAATATTTGTATCTATTTTATCTGTATCATAACTAAGGAAAACTATAACTATAACTAACTATTCTTAACTCCATCAAAGACTCCAGAAATATATAATATTACCTAAGCAAACAAGAAATAAGCAACTTCCAAACACTAGAAATGACAGAGACATCCCGCTGCCGGTATAGTCACCCAAAGTTCCTCTGTACCATTGGGGCATCCATCTTCGGCCTACAGGCCCATAGTTTCCAGCAGACATTTTCGTGAAGCAGGAAATTTCAAAGGCAGTCACTATCTGCTGTGTCCTGCAGAATGTCTTGCAGACTCTTTCATGAATCAGGAACCCCGAAAGATCATCTCACCTTTAGACAAGTTCAGTAGTCCTTTCTCTGTGGGTTCTCTGTGTCCAGTTTATGCAATAGTCCAGGCAAGAGCAGTTTTCTTGCCGAAATGGCTATCAAACTCCATAAGGATCCTCTTCGATGCCCATCTTCCTCTTGAAGTAGATTGGTGCTGTCAGGAGCAGACGTGTCTCATTGTCATGAAAAGTCCTAAGTTATTAAAACATTTAAAATGCCATATTCTATAATCTTTGAAAGATATGAAGAATGCCTATCTAAAATATATCCATGCACATCTAGAAAATCTTAACATGACTACAAACTTGACTATTATGATTATCTATTAACAACCTATGTACATTACATTTTTAAGGTAACTACACAATCACAATACCTTAATCAAGATCAGAAATAGATATACATATAACAAAATTGACCTTAAATTAATATCAGTAAACCAAGATTCATATCAATGCAAATTATTCACATCTATATCATCTCCCCCTTTAAATGTAAAAGAACATTTATAAATAATATTTGGGAACATGGGTGCAGTTTTTTCTCTCCAAACTGCTTCCTGCTGAATGGGGGCGTCGTTAATTAGGTCTTTCATGTTATAACCTGTGTGCTAGTTTCATCTCAGTTGGCAGTTGAGCGAAGCAATTTCTGAAGATGTTTACAGCAACCCTTCAGGAGGGCATGGTCCATCATACCATATTCAGACAGAAGAAATCCACAGACTCTCACCCTCTGTGAAAGCAAAATAAGAAACTCCTTTCCAAAGGATCATATCCTTAGATCCAAATTTCAAAGTCAAGGCATTTTCAAAATATCTATGTTGAATTAGTTCAGCAGCATTTATAAACAAATATCTTTTAGCAGCTGTTGCTCCTTCCTCAGCATTCAAACAATTCAAAGAGAGCATAATAGCATACAGTATCAGAATTCTCTGTGTATTTTCCATCTTTGTGCACTTTATTTTAACCTCTATTTCGTTTATTTTTACTTTTATTTTATATTCTCTGTATCTTTGTCCTGGAATAACTTTGTAGACCAGGCTGTCCTTGAACTCTCAGAGATCTGCCTGTCTCTGCCTCCCAGGCATTGGGATTAAAGGTGTATGCTACTACACCTTGAACTCACAGAGATCTGTTTGTCTCTGCCTTTTAGACACTGGGATTAAAGGCGTGTGCTCCCACACCTTGAAGTCACAGAGGTCAATCTCCCTCTGCCTTCCTAGTGTTGGGATTAAAGGTGTGTCCTACCACACCCAACTACTCTCTTTCTTCCTCTTTTTTTTTACTTTAAGAACTTTAAGTTTTAGCCTGCATATATTTTTAAAACACTGTAAATCATTTAAAAATTTTCTTTGTCTTTGAATCTCTCTTTACTCTATATCTCTCTTTTTCTGACCACATGAGTCTTTAACTTACCAAGCAATATGGGTAGGATTAAATCCGTATCTTTGGCAGCTAGATCCAGCCCATTTCTTAGCTTTCCAGCCTCATGGCTGAGGTACTGGCTGTAGCCATGTTGACTGCCACAACTCTATGGCATTTCAAGGTCCCTGCCAGCAAGCGAGCTTCAGCAGCCTGTGCTTGCAAACCGCATGAACCGCCTGCGTAAAAGAGTCAGAGTTTGTCCTGGCAGGACAGCCCAGAAAGCCGGCATTTTTAAACAGCGCAGCTTTTTTCCTGCTACGGCTGAAAACCGAAAAGCATGCATTCAGCTTTTCGTCAACACCATTTAAGTGTTTCGTGGCAGGACCTCTTAAGAGCTGCAGGGTTTTGCAGCTAAAGGTGAGTCAGAAAGCCTCTCTTAATGAGAGTGCTTGCTTGCCTCTAGCAAGCAGAGTAGACCCGAGAAATCGCTGCTACCAAGAAAACATGCTTTACTCTTTCCCAAGCTTTCTCAGGCTTTCAGTGGATTCAGTTGTCCACACGTCTGGGTGCCATTCTGTAGTAATATGAGCGGTGGGGCTGCGTCCCCAGCAACCCGGCCGCCTGGTAGCTTATGCCCCGAAATAACAACACACAAACTGTATTCATTTAAACACTGCTTGGCCCATTATATCTAGCCTCTTCTCGGCTTACTCTTGCACCTGGACTAGCCCATTTCTAATAATGTGTGTAAGCACCCCAAGGTGCGCTTACCGGGAAGATTCTAGCCTACATCCATCCTGGGTCAGAGCTTAATCGTGTCTGCCTCAGAGAGCAGAGCTATCGCGTCTGCCAGGGAGAGCGGAGCATGGTTTCTCTGCTCCAGAGAGCAGAGCTGTCAAGTCTGAGCTCACTTCCTCTTCCTCCCAGCATTCTGTTCTGTTTACTCCTCCCACCTATGTTTTGACCTATGAGGGCCAAGCAGTTCTTTTATTATTTAACCAATGAAATCAACAGATTGATATATGACACTCCCACATCAGTTATATAAAGAGCTAATAGGACATCTCTTTATAATCTCCTTAGCTTGTTGTCATGTATTAGAAAACACTTTTTAAACCTCTGCTATTCATGTGATTTTTAATGAAATTCTGAAGCCTGAAACATGCTTTCAATCAATAATTGATTAATTTTTGCATTACTTTGTGCTAGAGGATCTGGCAGACCCGTATGGGACCAGATCTGTATTATGTACATCGGACAAAACCTATTCTTGATTATGTCTTGAACCTAGATAAACAATGAAGTCAATTTTGTATCATCTGGTATATATTTAGCAGTTTTAATATGCAAGATAATTCCTTTTGTATATTGTTTTTTTTTTCATTTAAACACTGCCTGGCCCGTTATCTGTGGCCTCTTATTGGCTAGCTCTTACATATCGATCTAACCCATTTCTAGTATCCCTGTAACACCACGAGGTGCGCTTACCAGGGAGGATCTTAACCTGCGTCTGGCTGGAGTGGGAGCATCATGGCGACTCACTGACTCAGCTTCTTTCTCCCAGAATCCTGTTCTGTTTACTCCACCCACCTAAGAGTTGGCCTATCAAGGGGCCTAGGCAGTTTCTTTATTAATAAGAAATCACTCCCACATCATTTCCCCTTTTTCTGTTTAAACAAAAAAGAAAGGCTTTAACTTTAACATAGTAAAATTACATATAACAAAACAGTTATCAAGTAAGAATTACAGTTACAATATTTATATCTATTTTATCTCTTATCATAACTAAGGAAAACTATAACTATTTATTCTTCAACTCCATCAAAGACTCCAGAAGGATATAATAATACCTAAGTAAACAGGAAGTCCAAAACTCTAGAAATGACAGAGACATCTCGCTGCCTGGACAGTCACCCAAAGTTCCTCTGTACCGGTGGGGCATCCATCTTCGGCCTACAGGCCCACAGTATCCAGAGACATTTCCATAAAGCAGGAAATTTCAAAGGCAGTTCAGTCACTGCTGTGTCCTGCAGAATGTCTTGCAGACTCTTTCATGAGTCAGGAACCCTGAAAGACCATCTCACCTTTAGGCAAGTTCAGCAGTCCTCTCTCTGCGGGTTCTCTGTGTCCAGTTTATGTATCAGTCCAGGCAAGAGCAATTTCTTGCCCAAATGGCTATCAAACTCCATAAGGATCCTCTTCGATGCCCATCTTCCTCTCGAAGTAGATTGGTGCTGCCAGGAGCAGAAGTGTCTCATTGTCATGAAAAGCCCTAAGTTATTAAACCATTAAATGCCATGTTCTGTAGTCTTTGAAAGATATGAAGAATGCCTGTCTGAAATATATCTATGAACATCTAGAAAATCTAACTAACATGACTACAAGCTTGACTATATCCATTAGTAACCTATATTTCCTATTATACATTACATTTTAAATGAACTACACAATCACAATATCTTAATCAAGATCAGAAATACATATACATATAACAAAATTGACCTTAAAATCCATACCAATGCAAATTATTCATATCTATATCATATCCCCCTTTAAATGTAAAAGAACATTTATAAACAATATTTAGGAACATGGGCGCGGATTTTTCTCTCCAAACTGCTTCCTGCTGAATGGGGGCGTCGTTAATTAGGTCTTTCATGGTATAACCTGTGTGCTAGATTCATCTCAGTTGGCAGTTGAGCAAAGCAATTTTCTGAAGATGTTTACAGCAATTCTTCAGGAGGGCGTGGTTGATCATACCAAATTGGAATAGAAAAAATCCATAGAGTCTCATCCTCTGTGAAAACAAAAGAAAGACTTTTCCAAAGCATCATGTCCTTAGATCCAAATTCTGAAGTCAAGATACCTTTAGATCATATGTGCAGGTTCAGCTTAGCAGCCCATATAATGAAATGTCTCTCTGTACTTAACTCCTTCATAGTCAAAAATTTTAAAGAAAACACAATAATACAAGGAATCCAGACTCTCTGTGAATTTTCCATTTTTACGTGGCTTATTTTTCTTTATTTCTTTTAATCTATAACTATCTGTACTTTGTCTCTTTAAAGACTTTACCCTTCTTTTATGGGCATTAACTTTATTCTCTTTATTTATTTTTTTTTTCTCTCTCAAGCCTATGTACATTCATCCAACATTGTGACCCATTTAGTGGTCTGTCTGAATCTGTTTTATTGTGAATCTGTAATTTTTTTACTATCCAGGAGCATTTTTTTTTTTGGTTTTTTGAGACAGGGTTTCTCTGTGGCTTTGGAGCCTGTCCTGGAACTTGCTCTGTAGACCAGGCTGGTCTCGAACTCACAGAGATCCACCTGCCTCTGCCTCCCAAGTGCTGGGATTAAAGGCGTGCGCCACCATCGCCCGGCTACAGGAGCATTTCTTAAAATGTTAAGCAGTTCTTAAAAACTTAAGTTGCACCATGTACAGGTAATACGGTACCGCCTATATCCTGTCAAGTCTAAACTTTAACTGCGCTGTTATCACAGTAATTACGGTAGGTCCTGCTTGAGACCTGCTCAGTTCAGCATGGTGGAGCTGAGCTGCTCCTGCCTCAGAGCCTTTTGGTGCCCCTGAGCTGAGCACAGTTCCAGGCACACAGCAAGTCCACATTGGCGCCAAGCAAGCCTTAGCTCCCGCCGGAGCCAGACAGAGATCGCAATGGCGGCACAGCCCAGAAAGCCGGCATTTTAAAACAGCCAGTTTTTTTCCTGCTGCCGAGTTAGGACAATTTCTTTGCAGCAAGCAACCCAGAAACAGCAAAAAGCTGTCTTAAATTCTCTCTTTATCTTTTTTAAGCCCTCTCAGGTTTTACGTGGAGTTCATTAGCACGTTGGGTGCCACTCTGTTGTAGTAATGGGCGGCTGGGCTGCGTCCCCGGCACCCGACCGCCCACATGGCTAGCTTATGCCCGAAATAATTTTTTTTCTTTTTTTTTTATTGAGAAAAAGAAAAAAGTTTCCGCCTCCCCCCAGCCTCCCATTTCCCTCCCCCTCCTCCCACCCTTCTCACCCTCCCCCCACTCCTCTCACCCTCCCTCTCTAGTCCAAAGAGTAGTCAGGGTTCCCTTCCCTGTGGAAAGTCCAAGGTCCTCCCCCCTCCGTCCATGTCTAGGAAGGTGAACATCCATACTGTCTAGGCTCCCTCAAAGCCCAAACTTGAAGTAGGATCAAAACCCAGGGCCATTGTCCTTGGCTTCTCATCAGCCCCCATTGTTCGCCATGTTCAGAGAGTCCTGTTTTATCCCATGCTTCTTCCGTCACAGTCCAGCTGGCCTTGGTGAGCTCCCAATAGATCAGCCCCACTGTCTCCTTGGGTGGGTGCACCCCTCATGGTCCTGACTTCCTTATATGCCCGAAATAATTACACAGAAACTGTATTCATTTAAACACTGCCTGGCCCGTTATCTGTAGCCTCTTATTGGCTAGCTCTTACATATCGATCTAACCCATTTCTAGTGTCCCTGTAACACCACGAGGTGCGCTTACCAGGGAGGATCTTAACCTGAGTCTGGCTGGAGTGGGAGCATCATGGCGACTCACTGACTCAGCTTCTTTCTCCCAGAATCCTGTTCTGTTTACTCCACCCACCTAACCTTTTGTATATTGTGAATCAGTAACTATATTAAGAGGTTCTTTAAAATCTCTTAGCCTTCTGGACAGAATTATAAGGGCTTTGTTCCACCTTACTCACTTTGTCTGATTTGTAACCTGCCTTCCCTGATTTATTAGCATCAGTATAAAATGTATGGGCTTCAGTTATTGGAGCATCATGTACAATTTGAGGAAAAAATCTAAGAAGTTCTCATTATAAGGTTAAGTCTATTGCTTTCAGAATAGTTGCTATTCATTTCTCCAAAAACATTAGCACAAGTCCTTTGTCATGGCTTATTATCTTCCCATAACTTTTTTTTATTTCATCAGTAGTGAAAGTTACTATAATTTCTGCTGGATCTATATATGCTAGTTGATGAATTCTCAGTTTACCTTTTATACTTAATTCAGAGACCTTTTCCACATAAGTTTTTAATTTTTTACTTGGTTTGTTTGGTAAAAAGATCCATTCTAAATTATTATCTTCCCTCTGCATTAAAATTCCTGTAGGAGAAATTCTGAAAGGTAATATGACTAGAATACAACTAAGATTTGGATTCACCTTATCCACATATGCCTCCTGTAACTTTCCCTGGGACTATTAAATCTTTATCACCATCTAAGGTTTTGTTTAAATGAATTATTAGATTAGGTGTTATCCCAATAGCCAGTTGTAGATTGGAAATGTCTCCTAACAATCTTTGAAAGTCATTAAGAGTCTGTAATCAGTCTCCCCTTATTTGTGCCATTTGTGTTCGAATTTTCTGTAAACCTATTTTTGTAACCTAGGTAATTAACAGAATCTTTCTTTGGATCTTTTTATGAGTAATTTATAATGCCAATTTAGGGAAAACTATCTTTAATTTTTTAAACATTCTTTCTAAAATAACTATATTTGAGTCTGATAGCAAAATGGCATCCATGTAATGGTAAATTATAGACTTAGGGAATTGCCTATGTATTATTTCCAATTGCTGACTCACAAAGTATTGACACAGGGTTGGGTTATTGAGCATCCTCTGTGGGAGGATAGTCCACTGGTATCTCCTAGTAGGCTGAGAATTATTTATAAGTAGGCACTGTGAAGGCAAATTTTTCTCTATTCTTTACTTTTAAAGGTATAGTGAAGAAGCAATCATTCAAATTGATAACTATAAGAGACCATTCTTTTGGTAACAAAGAAGGGAGATGAATTCCAGACTGTGGAGGGCCCATATGTTGAATTACTTTGTTGACAGCCCTTAGATCTGTCACCATTCTTCATTTACCAGATTCATTTTTTTACAACAAACATAGGAGAATTCCAAAGGCTAGTTGACTCCTCAATGTGTCAGTCTAATTGCTCCTGTAACAATTGTTCTAAAGCCTGCAATTTATCATCAGCTAGAGGCCATTGCTTAACCCATATTGGCTTTTCAGTTAGCCATTTTAAAGGTAGGGCTGTTGGTATGTCTAAAGGTTTGTTAGTTGCTTTATGTTCTTGTACAGCCTGAATGGATGGTAAACTTTGTGTACAGTACCTTATAATATCCTTCCCAGAATTATGAGTTCCTGGGACTACAGGAATGTTAATCTGGGTATTGCACTGCTGTAGCAGGTCACAGTTCCATAAATTTATTGCAATATCAGCTACAAGTGGCCTCTCAGGTTTTACATGGAATCAGTTTACCACATTGGAGTGCTAACTGAAGGCAGAAATGATTGGACACTTAAGAGAAAAGGAATCTGACACTAGCTCAGAACTAAGAATACAGGTGTTTATTAAGGGGTAGACTTACAAGGTCAGGATGTTCTGCTTGAATGATGGACAAAGAACATATCCAAAGCAAATCAAACAGCCAAAACGGGGCCCAGAGGAAAGCAGAGAGAGGACGACAGGGGCCAGAAACACATCCACATCCAGGTAAATAGTCCATGATGCCACTCCCCAGTAGGCGGGTAGGTATTAGCTGTAGCCTTCCCACAGCACATATATGTGTACAAACTAATCATTTGTCAACATCAACTGGTCAAAAAGCTCCAAGCATTCCCGTCTCTGCTTACTAATTACAAGATTCCTATTTGTTAGCCAACATACTTGTCTATTTATGTGTTGCGTGGAGATCCTAACCCTGGTCCCTGTCCTTCTGAAACACTTTAGCCATGAAGCCATCTCCCTAGTCCGTGGCTATAATTTTTCCCCTTCACACATGGTAAAAATAGAAAGATTACAGATATTATTATAATAGGCATTAATAAATAATCTGTACATAATGTTAAACTCAATGTGTACTTATTTAGAGAAATAATACAAATAAATAATAAAAATAATATTGCAACACAGAAGATATCAGAATTCATTTTAACATTGTGCCTAGAAATATACTTTTAAAAGATGATGAGACAATATAGCAATTTAGGTCTCTAGCTACCTCTCCCCACAGACACAGCAAAGTGTCAATCTACCAATGAAAAGTAATGAAATTGGGCAAAGAAACAGAGTACCCAAGTTTAGCATAGTAAAATGCAAATATAATTTGAAGAAATATACATTTGATGATTCTCTTCTACTAAATGAAGGCAAACAGTGAGACAGATGCTCCCAACATATGAAAACATCAAAGAAGTCCAGTTGCTACACTTTAAATTCACTAACAATTCTTCCCATGGTGAAAATTAGTGCTGAGAAAAGCTCTATGACCCCTTCCATCAAACCATACTTATAACTGCACTTCTATAACTTTTGCATGAAAAGAGGTAAAGATGCTATGTCTACTGCATCACTCTCCAGCCTCAGACATTATAGAATATGTGATTTTTTTGTCATAGTGATGACAGAATTTATAATCGCCTGAAAGAAGGACTTATGATCATGCCTGTGAAGGATTTTCTTAGTTATATTAATTGCATTGATTATTTCTCACTGCGGTTCTTTGTTATATAACTTGAAGAAAGGTAATCATATTTAGTAATTCATTACTCTGATAACTGATTGAGAATGGGAAGTAACTAGGCTATTCTTGTTCTGCTCTCTGGACTTCCCTGCAATGATAGACTGTATCCTTGAATTGTGAACTTTCAAAAGCCTTTCTCCTCCCAATTGTTTTGTGTGTGTGTGTGTGTGTGTGTGTGTGTGAGAGAGAGAGAGAGAGAGAGAGAGAGAGAGAGAGAGAGAGAGAGAGTATTTTATCACAGCAACTAAACAAATAAATCCTAAGATAATAGAAAGATACAAAATCTTGTATGGTTGTTTTTCCCCAGGTCAAAATTTAAAGTCCCATATGCAGACTAGAGATGACAGAGTATCTTTGTAAGGTTAACCATAAGAGTATTGGGAGGCTTGAGGAAGAGACCTGAGTATTAATCATATCACTTCCATACTTAAAATGAAGACAACATCAGTATCCTTTGCCATAAGATTCAGGTGTAATTCAGCTTAGCAGCTGTTCTACTACCCAAGGGTCCATCTCTGTATCCCACCTGCTATCCATAGGTAGAATAACTTCTAAGCTAGTGTTCACAGCCAGAGCTCTAGATCAGTATTTGCAATGACATAGAACTATGGTTGAATGCAACAGCTTACATTTCTGCTGCCTATACCACTGGCTTTGGTATATGATATTGGGGCTGTAAGAGTCAGGCAGAAATCTACTTATAATGAAGCGAAAGGGACAGAGGTCTAATTTTAAAACCACTACCCTACCTAGCATGGTCAAGGACCCATTGACTCTGTACAAAACAGAGAAAAAAAAGAATAAGACTTTTACCAGAAACAGCATTAAGATGGAGAAGATTAGCATTGAGAAGATGCTATTGTCCCAAATTTGCATGTCTTCACACAGATGCCTTTGGAACAACTTCAGCATCTATGAATACTTGTGTCTCCAGTCTATAAAACTTTCATTAAGCTAGCATTATCTGTGACTTTAGGCAGTTGTCTTGGTGACACAGGAGTTGTCTAGTTTACCTCAGCTCTGGGGTTACTTTAGGTAAGACTCTTTTTATTCTCTCCTATTTCTTTCTCATGAATACATGAACAATTATTAGGAAAGAACAGGCTTAGGATATTTCCCAGTACTGTAACAGAAAAGAAATCAATGACATAATTCTGAAAAATCTGAATTTTGTAACCATCTAGTATGGAAACATAAAAAAGACTATAGACTTAGAGAAAATAAGAATACTTCCTACAGTTTATGAAAAGACAGGCACTAAAGTGCCACACTTTAAAGACAAGAATAAAGACCCAATGTTCAATGCATACACTTTATAAGCCCAAAGAAATTAATAACAGAATAAAGTGTGCCAATTAAAATAAGGTCCTAGACATTGGTTCATAATTAATAGGGGAGTATTTTTATTTAGAGAATATAAAATTGATGAAGTAGCTATAGCTATTCAATATCATAAGAAAACACACAAAACTTCAACCATTCTAATTAAGAAACTTAAGATAACAAGAGAAACAAGTTAATTCCATATAGATTCTTGAGCTAAGCATATCCTTGGTGAAATTAAAAATGAGAAGAAAAGAAATCAATAATATGATAGATCACAGAAAATATTGAGCTCAAAGACAAACTTTTTGAAAATTGTGACTTTGGGCATGGTATATGCCACAGACAGCATTTGGAGAGTCAATGACAATGAGAAAAAAATAAAAGAAGGTACAAAGAAAGTTTCCAGTAACTTTAGAGAAGTATAAAGAGAAAATTTTGATTATTCTGAGGAATAACAGCACCAATTATTTAGAATGTGGATGAAAAGAAAAAAATAATAAAACAAACAAATGAGAAAGAGAAAATTCCCCATGCTAGAGAAGGCTACAGATATCCAGGTATATATAGCAAAGTAAAATACCACCCACATTGTGTGAATGAGGTGGCAACCTGCCAAGTACATTGAATATGGATGGAAGGTGGAAGCAGTGACTATTCCCAGAATTCTAGATCACTTTGGGGCAAATTAGCCACTGGGTCTTGTAATCTATTTCCCTCCAGAAAATGTAATTTGCTGCTGCTTAACCTACCTACCCTGGTACGTTTCATATAACATCTGCTTTACATGTAGCCCAGCTGTTGAAGAGCTGGTTCAGGTAGCAAGCAATACATACTGCATTGTAGTGCACTCTCCAGCTTTATATAAAAGAATGATAGCAAAGATCTTCCCAGTGATTTGAATAATGCACATAATAAATATAGGAAACGAAAGAGTTGAGTGAGGAAATCAGGCACTGGAAAGTATTTTTTCAGTGATTAAAAGAACATACTTCTTTTTCAGAAGATTGAAGTTTGGGTTGTAACACACGTCAGGTGATACACAACAACCTATAATTCCAGGTCCATGACATCTGATGACCCTTTCTGGTCTCCAAGGACACATAAATACATATGGTACACATAATGCCCAATTCCATAAACACACATGCACACAGAATAAAAATAAAATATTCAAAACAAATCAAGATACTGAACAAAATGGCAAAATTGAACAGGAGCATTAAATGAACAGCCCATATTGAGAACTGCTGGATACCAACATATTACTGTTAAATCTTAAAGAGAAGAAGAACAAAGAACACTTAGTCTTTATTTGCAATTTTGATTATTGTGAGTAAGCAAAACATGTCTCCAGGTATACTCAAGGATGTTGTGATGCTAAGTCTTTTCACTCTTCAGAACTTTCAGGTCCTGCTAGATTGTCTGCTAAACTGTGATGAAGTTTTGAGGAGAAAGCAATTTGAGGCCAGAGTTGTTAACCTAATGTTTCATTCTAGAACACAGGAAACAGGAAATCAATGTTAGATATGTATGAGAGCATAATTTTGAGAGAAATAAAATCTCAGATAACTGAGACAGTCTTATATTATTTACTAGTGTATTTTCTACTGAAAAGAAAGATGTTGCATCAAGAATATTCCAGTGCTGTCTCCAGCTTTGTAAACATGTTCCTGCTTATGTACCTATACTAGTGTTTGACAAAATTCCTCTCCATTAAGAACAACTGAGGAAGGTTACCTTTTTCCCCATTCACCACAGCTACTTTTATATCTTGGCAATGTCATTTCTAGGTTTGTCTGGAAGATTTTACAGAATAATTAAGAATGGAGTAAAGAACTAGAAGAAAATTGTCATTCTCAGTGTACAGGCAAGGTTGATAATTTTGATATTTTAGTGGACATTCTGTGAGTGCTTATTTTATGCTGAAATGAGAAAAATAGTGGTAAAATAACTGTGATACATGTGTACTCTGTAGTGCAATAGCATACACTTTTATTTTATTGATTCCATTGTTGATTTTCAAAATGTGTTGGTGCTTCACAAGGGCATTAGGCAATTTCTAGGTTCAAGTTTATGATGTCTTCTTTGCAGCCAAGTGACTTTCTATACTTCATCCACTCAACAAAATTATAGAAATTATTGACATTTTTACTTTGACCCTTGGATTAAAGAAACCATAGTATTTGTCACCAAATTTCATACTTAAATGTACCTCCTAGAAGAAAGTCTATAAGGTTCAATGAGGTAATGTGAAAACTCAACTAAACTTTGCAATTTCCTAGAAAAATGCCTAAGTATTCTGACAGCGGAGCACATTATTCAGGAACTTAAAGACATATTTTCAGGACAGCTCCTCAACACTCATACATTTTTTTGTAGGTCCTTTAGTCATAGTTAATCTTAAATCTAACATATTGGAGGAAAACCATGTTAGCATATATAAAAGTTCCCATACATGCTCAACTGAGCTTCAGTGTCAGAGAATAAGGCAGAATGCGTGTTGGACATATCTACTTCTTAGTCAAACAAGAATTATTTTATCCAAGCAGGCAACTGACTTATCTGTTTCAATCATTTCCCTCACCTGTGATTATGTATATCTCTCCTTGAGTTATAGAAAAATCTAGAAAATTAATGTTTTGGGACTTAATTGGAAATAATAAAAAATACTGATTTTTTGGTGATATGCATCAATTTTATAGCTCATTTCAAACTAGGTAAAATATAAATTTAATATAAAATGCAAAAATCAACACAAAAGTATTTTTTTCAAGTCTTTTTTTTTTCTCATCATGGGAGGGCTTTAGTGGGAAGGTACAAGGCACACAGCTCTGCCCGCGGGTTACAGTCAGGGAGGGGGAGGGGAATAAATAATCATCAGACAGGGTTAACACAGGCTTCTCTTCCAGGCGACTGGGGCATAGACCTGGATCATCATCGAAGTTACCATGTTATCAAATGCCCTTGACTGGATGCGGTCTCCGGGGTTGTAGAAGGGGTTGCACATCACATCTGCGTAAGAGTTATGCAGCTTCCGGAACATACTGCGGATCTCGTTGTCTCGAAGGGCTGTATTGGAGGAATCCAACACCATGACAAATTTCACCTTGGAATTGGTTACGTAGCCATATACCTTGTAGTCCTCAGTTGGGTAGAGCAGGCCCAGGTACAGCTCCCTCTGGTCCACCAGTGCCTTCCCCATGGCCGAGATCTTCTCATCTACCACATCCAGGGACGTGTGCACCATGTAGTGGAACTTGAGCTCATCCTCTGTGGGAGTGCTGCGGATGTACACAGGGTAATTCTCCTTGGCGATCACCGCGATGCACACGGCCATATTGGCAGGCCGTTTATTAAAGATTTCTGCCTCCTCCCCGCCACCGCCTCCCATTTTCCTCCCCCTCCCCCGATTAAGTCCCCCTCCCTAATCAGCCCGAAGAGCAATCAGGGTTCCCTGACCTGTGGGAAGTCCAAGGACCACCCACCCCCATCCAAGTCTAGTAAGGTGAGCATCCAAACTGCCTAGGCTCCCACAAAGCCAGTACGTGCAGTAGGATCAAAAAGTATTTTAAAATCAAAACTGTATACATGGCAGATAAAAAGGGAATTTTCAAGGCTATAAGGGAAAATTCACACATGATAAATAGTGGTGTCCTACTCCTCCTGATAGAAAACTTTTCAATAAAAACATTGTAGGCAAAAGCAGAATAGTCTGTTGTTTTCATGGTACTTTTAAAAAAGCAAACAAATAACAAACACACACATACACACAAACTGACAATCAAGAATATTATACCCATTAAAACTGTTTTTTTTTTCAAATGGGGGCTAGATAAAGTCTTTCCCAGGAAAATTAAGAACAGTATATCTCCACATGATACATTCTGAAAGATATGACAAAATTTTCCAAATTGAAGCAAAGAGATATTAGTAAGAACAACCTATGACAACTTGATGATTCTAGAAGAAATGAGTTTAAATGAAAATGTAGAATAAAAACCCAAAGGAGACTAATAATTAGCAGTGATACTGTATCAATAATATAAAGCAAACTACCATAGGAACTTCAGAACTAGATCACATCACTGCTCAATTCTACTAGACCTTTACACAACTACCAACAATTCTCCTTATCACAGAAAATCTAAGAGAAATTATTTTTCAAACACGTTCTAAGAATTTACCCTAACTTTATTATCTATATCAGAACTAACCCATGCACACACAGGGACAAACACACACATGCATGCACTCACACAGACACACACACAAATATGCACATGCACACAGAGAAAGAAAGCACAGAGAGAGAGGTGGGAAAAGCACAAACACACACACACATACACACACACAGAAGTGAGATAGATGAAATAAAGTTCATTGTCTTTAATGAACGTAGACAGAAAAAATTCTCAAAAAAATTATAGCAAACTGAATATAATAATATAAAACCATATTCACCATGATGGATAAACTACTTCTATATATCTAGCTCAATCAATATTATGGAACACATTATCAGACAGATAAGGAAACAGCATGTGTTTATCCTAATTAATTGAGATGAAACATTTAATAAAATTTGATATCCCTCTATTCAGATTAGTTATCAAAAGAATATATTCCAACATATTTAAACATTGTTTATTATAATGTAACAGATAACATAATATTGAATGGAGGAAAATTTAAGCTCAAGGCTCTTTGATTTAGAAAAAGAAATTCATATTTACTTTTAACATTGCTGTTCAGCATATTGCTGAAAGTCCTGTTCAGACCAATCATGAAGGAGAAATAAATAAATAACATATAAACTGGAACATAAAATGTCAAATGTCACTTTTTATAGATGGAATAACATTTATAGAAAACTTACCACATTCTGCCCTCCCCAAGTCCCTATTAGAACTAATGTAAGAGATGAAGAAAGTGGTAAAACTGAAATTACATAAGTAAGGAGACAAAAAGATGGCTCCAGGAGAATAGGTGCTTGCTGCCAAGACAGACACCCTGAGTTTGATACCTGAGACTCACATGGTGTAAAGCAACAACTGACTTCAACAAGTTTCACTCTGACATTCACTTGTATGTTGCACACATACACACACACACAGACAATAAATGTAATAGAAAAAAATTGTCCACATGTAAAAATCATCAGTGTTGGTAAACATTATGTGTAAATAGTGTTAAAAAGAAGTTTGAAAATCCAACCCATTTAGAATAGTTGTCAAAAACAGATATAAATTAAATCTGTGATAAATAATCTCTACAATGAAATAAATATAAAAATGTAGAAAAGCAGAAAATGTCTTATTTTCTACACTGAAAAATGAAACATTTGCAAAATGTACAAATCTCCAAAGTAATTAGTATATGAAACATTTGCAAAATGTACAAATCTCCAAAGTAATTAGTATATACAGTGGAATCCATATCAACAAACCAATGACATTTTTCACTGAAATAAAAAAAATATTTCTTCAGAGCATACATTTTATTTTTGTTGAATGGTGTGTATGAGTGCATTCATGTATGTACACAGCATATATTTCAAAGTAACAGAATAGAGCAGAAAATAGCCTGAGATTCCAGAGAGCTTGAGTTATGTCCTTGTGAGCCATCTGATATGGGTGCTGTGAGCTAAACTTGTGTCCTCTGTAAGAATAGTACACATTCATAACCACAGGGTAATCTCTACAGTGAAACCCCATTCTCCCCAAAAAACTAACTTTTAAAATATAGAGAACTATAATGAAACCAGAACCCTGGAAACTATGTTGAAAACCCAGAACAAGGCTGGAGCAATCTGATTTCAAAATACATGACAAAACGATGGCAATTAAAGCAATATTATATCATACCAAATAAATGTACTCAGTGTAATAGAATCGAAAGAGGTATCATTACTTGTATTGCTGTTGAGACAAAATAAACAATAAATGTAACTTAAGGGAGGGTTGACTTGGATCATAGTTCCAGAGGATATGATCAATTGTAGCAGGGAAGTCAAGGTAGTAGAAGCAGGAGACTCCTGATCACTTTGCATATATAGTGAGGAAACAGTGAGTAATCAATGGTCATGCTCAGTTCCCTTTTTTCAAAAACTCAAAATGCAAACAAAACCACTGAATTCTGCTACCCACATTGAGGGTGTGTCTTTTCTCTGGTAAGAATTGCTCATACTAAATATGAATAGTGCTGGTGTAGACATTAAGATAAGGGAGTATTTGTACGACATTGATGACACTATAAGTTAATAGAGACACCTTGGAAAATAGTATGAATGTTCCTTACAAATTTAAGACAAGAGCTATTACAAGTCACAGACATCTTAGTAGTTGCATATTTATTCAAATTGAAAAGAATAAGCATGGCAAACATACACCTGGAATTCTGAGTTCTTTGTACCACTATTTACAATACCCAAGAAAGAGAAACAACCTAAGTGGTCATCTCATTTGTAAATAAAAGAGTAATGATAAATATACACAATGAAATATTATTTAGAAAGAAGAAAAAATAAAATGTCATTTCCCATGCTTGAGACTGTATAGAATTATATAATAATATAATCTGGTATATGTCAAGAGTATGACATATGTATCATAAGTAATCATGATATCATTAATGTAAAATCTTAAATTTCTAATATCATAAAAGTTGTGGAGATAATGGTGGTTCTAGAAGTAGTAATAATATGGAGGATGTTAATAAGTATTTATTGATGGTAGGTAGCATTATAATTAGAAACAAGAAACTAATCTGTCTTGCTACAAATTATGGTAACTAAATGTAACAAGTATATATTGTGTGCAATTAAAAAGGTAAATAAAAGGTTTTGAAAAGTTTTCACTGTAGAAACGACACACATTTGGTATAATATTTAATCTAATTTAAATATGCATGAGTCTGTCAACCATTAAAAAGCATTTTACAAATAGGTTCAAATTTTAAACTTTTTCTATTGTTTTTTTTTTCATGAAAAGAAGTAGTCTCCTTTGATATTTTATCACATTCACTTGATATGTGACATAACTTTAATGTTGTTACAAAATTCAGCAATGTTTCTGTTTTTTACTAACAGAAAATGAGAATCATTTTTTTCTTCATCTTTCAATAAATCTTAAAAGATGTTGTTTTAATTTTTTAACAAAGCACATTCTTTGAGAGCAATCCAAATTTTGGTAAGATTGTCTCTAAGGCTCTTAAGGCTAAACAATTTTCAAATGTGCAAGAGTGGTGTAAGCATAACTTTACATTGGTAGCACTTGAGAATTAATGAACGAAGAAAGAGGCTTTACCATGACTCCCTTTGTATACCAAAAATCCTGTCTTCAAAGAAGAGAAAGGAGATCAATTGTAAACTACTTAAGCATCCTAGGGCATAATGATGTTTTTCACAAGGAGGTGAGTGTTTTCCTTGATACCATATCAAAAGAGACACTGTCATAAGCTAGCATATCTCTCTATTGTTCCTCAAAAATTCTATTTTTATCAAAATGATATGTTTTCATTGTTTGACATATATGAATTACCAAAATTGCTAATCTTGTGCTTTGAGGAACTTATTAAGTAAAACAATGCTCACTTTGCTTGTTTAAATTTTTATTCAATAAAAATGTGTTTATTCAGTAACTAATATACAGTGTGGATACTCTGGAGAAAAAGGTAACTCACATCTCTTGTAAAAATATTTTGTAAAATATTATTTTAAGATGTGTTACATTTCTTTAATCCATGGAATGTTTGTTTTAATGATGCAAAAATATGTTGCATTCTTTTATGTTACATTTCTTTAACTTTGTAAAGTTCTGATTTCTTTTGCCTGTCTAAAACACCTGGTGGGCTAATAAAGAGCTAAGCAATAGCAAGGCAAAAGAAAGAACAGGTGGTGCTGACAGGCAGAGAGAAGAAAGAGGAGGAGAAATCTATGAAAGCAAAAGAGATCAAAAAGCAAGAAAAGAAGGGAATGGTCATCCACAGAGTAAGAGTAAAATAAAATTACAGAAGTAAGAAAAGGAAAGAGCCCAGAGGCAAAAGATAATTTGAATTATTTAAATTAATAAAAAGTGACTAGAAATAAGCCAAGTGAAGACAAGGCATTTATAAGTAAAAACATGCATGCATCTGAGACTTGTTTGGCAGCTGGGTGGCAGGTCCCTCAAAAGAGTAAAGAGGCAAAAAATAAACAACTACACACATCCTGTATATGAGAGATTCTTGACCTACTTTAAGAAAGACAGAGCGAGGAGAGATTGACCTTCTTGTTTATATATATATATTGTTTTCTCAGATGCTAAAGTTCTTGATCTTGAACTCTATTAGGAAATTTTATGTAGGCCACCTGACAAGACCACATATGTTTTCATAGGGACATTGTAGGTGTGTTTCCACAGATAAAGGTATGCAGAAGCTAAAATACTCTTATGGCAAACCCTTAGGAGCTTCAGGTGTTGTGAGCTGTCATATGAAATTATTTGGTTACTTACTCATCAGCACAGTTTTAATATAGGTAAAGACTAATCAAGCTCAGAAATACTAAAATTTGAATTACCTGCACTACTATCCAAATTACAATTCTCTCTCAATATATGTATATGCACGATATACATATATTTGTATATATGTATATTTATATAATTATTGGGGACCTTTTGGAGCTTGTTAACATTGGTGTAAATGGTACAGGAAGAAAAAAATATAAGTTGTATATCTTAAATATAGTGTTGAAATATCCATATTATCTTGATGCTGTGGCTATTGGATTATAACATGATCTACAGTCAGGAATGTTGAAACATGGGTTCTGAAAGTAATTTAATTTCCAGTTGTAAGTTTCTCTGAAATTAACTCAAGAAAGACAGAGTAATTAAAGACACACATTTATAGTCTTGAGTATGGCAATCACAAAATACAATTTTGCACTAGTCCAACATGATTTAGAAGATTATATATCATTTTCTATAAAAAAGGAGAACTGAAAATATAGTTCTAAGGGATCATAAATGTTTTCATGTAATATTAATGGAACCAAGAGACAAAACTTTTTTTTTTTTGTAAGTGAGCTACAAAGACTGGTGAAATTCCTTAATGCTCTGACTAGCCATCTTCATTTATAAAATAGTTAATGAAATCTAAGGGTAGTGTTTGAAAACAGTTGTGTTTCTCTTTCTTTTCCCTAAAGTGTAGATAGTCTAGACTAGAGGTAGACAGAAATGAAAAAGTAAAGAAACAAAGAAACAAAAAAAGGAAAGAAAGAAAAATAAAAGTGAATTGGAGAGAATGTCTCACATTGTTTGGGTGGGAAGAATTAAGACAAGATTTTAGATGCCCTGATTCTTTGCAAAGTTTTTATAGCTTTAATCATGTCAAAAAAAAAAAAACAACCCAGTCGTTTGTATGTCATATTTTTTTGGCAATATAAGAAGTATGGACTGGATACAGACTGAAAGCAACTCACTGACTATAACTGATGACAAAATATCAACTGCATAAACATACACACAGACAATTTCAGTACCATGGGGAAGTGAATGAAAATTAAAATTAATGAAATTATTAATTAAAAGTACCCTTTTACTACTGAGTAAGAAAGACTGAAAAGAAGAAAAAATGAAATTATTGACTGGAAGAAGCCCACAAAACACGTTTGATATTTTAATCTTTTATTTGTTACAAAGTTGATGGCAAATTTTGGCAAGTAATATTTTCTAATTCTTCAACAACATATGATCAGTTTGCATCCAAACCAGAGCAAAACTTGTTTTGGCTTCTGTCTTATATTTGTTCTTGACTAAGATTATACTTCTGTGCCCCATTAAGTTAAGACCTCAACTCTTTGATCACATTTCAAGCTTCAATTTCAAAAAGTATACTGTGATGCATAGGAATCACAAATTTTAACAAATGGTAAATTTTATAATTATAGGATATAAAGAACCCAGGAATAGATTCATCATATGGTTATGTGAAGGGAATAAACATTCTCTCAAATTTAGTTGTCTAATTGCATAATAAATTAAGTTACTTTTAAAACAGTACAGGCCTTCTGGAAATTTGATCTTTCCAAACAAAAGTTTTCATAAGATGTCTTCAATAGGCCTCTTCTCATCACACCTTTTGGAAATTTATTTTTAAATAATGATCTAGAAAATATTTAAGAATTTAATATTTTTCAATAAATATTTATTTTTTCATGAGGAGTTGAAGAACGTCTTTATTTGACATTTGTGTACTTTTATTTGGTTAAATGCTGTGAAAAAAGAACTCTGACTCCCTTTGAAACTGACTGAAACACAGATTTTTAAATGCAATTTGTTAGTTGGATTGATTAGTAAACAGTCAATGGCTCACAAAATATAAAAGTACATTTTTTTTCAAAACACAAAAATTGTAACTATGTTTTTCCTTTCCCACATTCTATGTTTGCACGTTTTTTATCTTTTTAAAATTTTCTGTCAAAGTTCTAAATACTTTTCTCAAAATTCATCTTTACAAGAGTACCTCAGCTTTGATTAGAAGTATTCTGTGTCCTTGAATGATTTGAAGCTGAAGTTGCAAGTCATTTATACCTACACCTTGATTTTGTGTTTTTTTTTTTTTTTGACTGAATTCAGTATTTGTATTCAGTCAAAAAACTGAATTGAATACTGAATTCAGTATTCAGTACTTTATATGTCCAATCTATATATTCTGTGTGTTGTATTTGCTATACCATCCTCCAGGTTGTCAATTGTGAAGGTTATGGAAGAATCCTTCTTCATTAATTTTTAAGCAGTTCATTTTCAAACAGACATGCTTCAGTGTGCTTCAGAAGAATAAACACAAAACAGCTGTATATGAACCATGTAAGCCCTCAAACTATGTATGTAATAATTTCCAGATTTTCCCATTACATTTAATTACTACCCACATCATTATGCCATTGCTTCTGGTATAATGCAAATAGAAAGTCCAATACTACCTTTCATTTTTTATGTCAAAGAGGCATTGATACAGAAATCATCTCATAATGGCTTTTTAATGTTCACGGCACACTTTTAAAAATGATATCTGTTCCTAGGACAGAAATTTTAAAATTTCTTACAAATTGTCATACTGTAAAAGACTAAGATTCATTAGACTGACCAGTGGCAGGATAGAGGTATAAACCGTGTTTTAATAACACTTGAGATAAGTGACATGTCCCACCTTATTGGCATATACCATATCTGTCAGTACTTATGAAGTCATAGACCTTCAATCTTTTAAAATTATGTACAGCCCAACAGTAGCTAATCTTTTTTATAAAAATAAAATATCATTTTCAAATTTTATAAAGTTAAAGGAAAAATAAAAATACAGAAGAATTATAAAATACTAGATGAGAACTTCATATTATACAGAGCTAAAGGTAAGTCATCTTTGTTGAGGAAACCAAGCACTTTGGACAAGGTATGGAACTAGATCTGACTTGGAAGCCTCTTTGCTGAGGACTTGCTTTAACGGTATCTGAAGGTGCTATGCAGGTTGTCAAGGAAGGATAGCAATCATTATTTCTACTTAGCATTGAAGCGTACCTATGAACCACATGCTGTTGTTCTATACCCATGAAGCATAGCAATAACCATTTTGGTCAATTTATATCCCTAAATAAGGGCAATATTCACACTTGTATATTTTTGGTCCCCAGCAGCTATATAGTTGGAAGTAAGACTCACTAAACACAGGAGGGAAATCATGCCTGGTACTGTAAACCTACTCTGTAAACACTGCCTAGGGAAGATGTGGCTCTTGGAGGGGAACCTACTACAGAAAGTTACCTAAAATAAAGTCCAACTTTCTTTTGCATTCTTGATGGGAGTAACAAGGACAGGGATTATCCTATCTCAAATAACAAAAGAAACCAGGTGAAGCATATGAAATGATTATTTCAGACATGGAACAAGAATCAGGGTAGAGATTTTTGCCTGTAGAAAAACCAAGTGAGCCTTCTAACTGCCCCAGATTCTGCTGAAGGAATGTTTCCTTACTACCCAGAGAAGAAGAACCTAAGTGGAAGCCAGAGATCTTCCTGAGGCTAGATATCACAAAGTGGATTACTGATAGTAAGCCACCTGTATAGAGAACTCTGTAGATCTGTAGAAGGATTTTCAGTCTTCTACTGCATTTTAGTTACACTGGGCATATGGAGAAACCACCCACTATGCGACAAAGAATTTTAGTCAAAGAAAAACAGAACAATCTTTCACTCACAGAAGGCTGCACGTGATTTTATTTCTTGCTAGAAAGGATACCTACACATATGTCATTTGATAGACACCTCAAATCGATATTATTGCTTGCCTAAGTGTTCCATGTGGAAAGTGAATGAAGTTCTATGAAAAGGTAAAGAATCTAGTAGTTGTTTCATTCATGAGACATAAGACAGAATGTCTCAACAATTCCATACTCATGGTGGAATCTTAAGTAATTCCTAGAGAGCTGATGGGCAGTAGTTTATATTGAAATTTGAAGAAGTTGTTTTTTTTTTTTAACTTGCCAGGGACAGTGACAGCAAGGAAACAAACAGAAAATCTTCCCTCTTCCATGTGCTTTTATGTGGGCTGCCACCAGAAGATGTGGCTCAACTGTAGGGGAGGATCCAATATCAAACAATGTCATCAACAAATTTTTTCTGAGGCTTGACAGCTGCTTGGGTTTAAGTTGATTATGAATAAATGTAGTCAGGTATTCAACAAAATTTATTTATAGCACTCACAGATAACAGTAGCTTATACCTCTCACCAAAAAAAAAATTTGCAGCAGGTGAAGATGTTTACCAAAAATATATAACTGGTGAAAAAGACAGAGAACAGTTGACTGTGGGATGCCCATATCCAGTTGATAAATCAACTAAACAATCCTAGGAACTAAGGTTCAGATGACATAGTCGAAGAGTGAAAGAAGGTCAGGAAGACTGAAAGAGACAAAGAAGTAGAAAGTCTGTTGTAAGAAATTGTCTCCTAGAAATCATAGGAGAAAGTATACACATAATAGCTCAAAAATATGACTACATAAAGAAAATAATCATGACACACCTATAGATGTGCTAGTGTAAAAGGAGAAAATATCATGGAGTCCCATTCCTAGACAAAGAGCTGCAGGCAATTAAAAATTCCTGAAAGAGGGAGTAGTATTTTTCTCTAGAGATGAGCCATTGCCAAGTCATCAGTCCTGGGGGGAAATATATATATATATATGCAAGACTAAACAGACTCATCATAGGGTTTATATATTTATGTACATAATATATTATATTTAATCAATAAAAAGCAGTCTGGAAAATTGGGAGGGTGTGCTTAATGAAAGAGAAGAATGTGAAAATGATGTAATTAAGCTTAACTCTAAACACATTTTAGTTTATTTGAATCTGTATTTTTACCTCTTGTGCAAATACATTATTACTTATATGTGATGTAAACAATGGAGGTGGGTGGTCCTTGGACTTCCCACAGGGCAGGGAACCCTGACTGCTCTTTGGGCTTACGAGGGAGGGGGACTTGATTGGGGGAGGGGGAGGGAAAGGGGAGGCAGAGGTGGGGAAGAGACAGAAATCTTTAATAAAAAAATAGCAAAAAAAAACAACAAAAAAACATGTCACTACCCTCTGCGTATTATTTAATTGTAAATAAGTAAAACAGAGTAAAAATATATTTTAATATAATTAGAAAAACTATAAGATGGAATTAAAAATCTTTTCTGGCACATTGAAAATCTGTATACGATCCATTAATGTAAAACCTTTTTTAGTACACTCAAAACCTTTATCATTTAAAACTCATGTCTGAGTAAAAAGTGTAGTGAAAATTTCACTTTTCAATTATAGAACCTAATATGTTCAGTTTGACAATTACTTTATCAGTTATAAATATTTTAATAGGAAATATTACTTTGTTTACTTTTTAATCTATTTGATTTGACATTCATCCTGTGGAAGATACATATATAAATTATTTTTTGTTTTCTTTTAATAATATTGAATAAGAAAATAAGTTTTATGAGTATTATAAATGTATGCAGATGGATATGAAAATCTGTTTCAAGAAATTTCAGCAAACCAGGAATATTAACTTTTAAGCTTTATATGTAACAAAGCAAACACATTCATATATTGAAATTTTTCTTTATCCTCCCTTTGAGATCCAATACTAGCAATTTCTGTTATAAATGGTTTAATAAAGCTTAAAATGTCTTTGAAATAAAGGTGGATATGATTCATTAATAGTCATCTTCAAATCTACAATACAGTTTCTAATAACATTCAGCAAGAATGCAATATCTTTATTCCATCTACCAGATAATTGGTTAATTATGAAATGTTACATCTTAATCTGAATAAGCTTTTAAAATATATTTTTATTTTTCCCTGATGTTCAGTAATTATAAATTCTCATGAGTACACTATGGCAAAACATGAGTATAGTGGATCATGAGCTGCTAGGGATGAGAGGATCTCTATCTCCTGAAAAAGAACTTTTGTGCATAATTACCTATTTTTATCCTATGTTTTGGCATGACAACATGTCAGTTGTTTCTCTTTTTCAACAAGCTACTTAAATTTGTCTTAGGTAAATCACTAAAATATAGAATTTACTTTCCATTTAAGAAATAATATTGCCTGACCTGCTAAGCAAAGATTTTTATTCTGTTAAACCTCACAGACCCTAAACTCCAACTATGTTCCCCACTGGTCTGTACAATGTCTACTTACAATACTATAGAAAAGAAAAATAAATTTTTGTGTAATTTTTTTCAGGTACATGCTGAATTCTGGAAACTAGACAGCTTATGTTATTATTATAGAGTTTGAAAATGAAGTTTCACCTTATCTGACTGGATTTCTATTATTGTATATTTTATTGTTTCAGGCTTCCAACTTCTTTTGCACTTTAATCTTAATTGCAATCAAAACTATATTCTCTTCTTTCCTTCCTTGAAAACAGTTTAATGATTAAATGTGTCAAATATATCAAATTAATAAGTCTGAATGTCAATTAGCTCCTTGAAGTATTTGCTTTCTTATCTTGAAAAAGCAGTAATGGCATGTTCAGAAAGCTTTACATCAACATGCTCTCAATTTGCTTATGATTACTTCTCAAGTTATTACATGAAAGAATGATCTTGAAGTTATCAAATTAATGTTATGTAATTCACATCTTTTTACTGTATTGCCACACAGATTATTTGTTAGGGTTGGAAGTTAGTTTATATTCAGGG
>JABTXL010020168.1:1100495-1116762 GCA_025134845.1 Neodon shergylaensis
CCCTACAGGTTATTATTAGTTGTGTTAGTCAACAAAATAAATAAAAAAAAACACTTTCCTTTGTATCACTATTATTTTTCTAGTGACAAAATATCTTATTTATTTATTATAAAGACTTGCACATAAAGTATTTGTCATGTACCAAATTTAATTTATACAGACCAAAAGTTTATAGATCTCAATACATTTCTATATGGTTAGAATTAAATTACAGATCTTACTAAGCATATATATTTTAGTAATACATAGGACTTAGTCATGTTTCATATAAATTACTTTGTTAGTTGTGTTTATATTTTGAGTTACTCTTCTATATTGCTTTCTGTTTTCTGAAAATGATGAATATTGTTTAATATTCATCAAGACACAAATTTTAATAATACAGCAGAAAATGTGTTTCATTGATATTACATTTTATTATAAGAGGCACTGCTCTCCATATATAAAATCTTAATTGTTCCTCACAATTGCTGCAGTGCTCCTTTTTTAGAAGAATTTTTTCACTTACAATTATCCTTTTTGTATTATATACCAATCATATTTATATTTGACAGTTTTTAGTGCGTGCTAATCCAATATATATTTAGATGCTAAGTATTGTAGTAATATAGGTATTCATAATGATTAAAATACCTTGCTCAATAAATGAAAGTGCATTCTTTGTGGAAAGATTAAACAAAGCAACACTCTTGTTTATTTTACTTTAGAAAAATTGAATTACAATATTTAATACTGAGAAAAGGGATCACCTCTCCTATACAACCTTGTCTCATAAACTGTTCTCAACAGGAAACTGAAATTTTATTATCTAAGCTGCAAATGGCTGAACAAGTTGGAAAAATTAACTTCCATCCTGATTGTATATTAGGACTCTTAAAAATCTTAAAAGTTTTATTCAAGTAATATATTTGCTATGATTATATAATAGGTATAATCTTAATTTTAGAAAAAAAGTTAATATTTTGTGAGAGGTGGATGTGTATGTTTCAGTTATAAGTGAGTGGATATCAGAGAAGAATTTTGTATTATTGTTTCTCTCCTTCCACCTTTATGTGATTTCCAGGTTTTCAAGGATCAAAATCAGGATGCCAGGTTTATGTAGCAGACACTTAATCTGCTGAGCCATCTCAGTTGCCCATGCATTTTGATTGCTTGTTATCATCACATTTACATACTCTTATTCTTCACAATTTCTATATAACTGCTGTACATAAATGTGAAGGTGGTATTTAGATGCTCAAATGGAAGTGAGAAAAAACTCTTTTTATTTTCAAATATGGCTAAAAGGTATTATCTGCACATTTCCTAATTTTCTTTAGAGCAATTATTAGTAGATAGAGGAAAATAGAATCCAAAATAGTTTAATAAAGTTTATTTACTATTTTATATGAAGATCACTTACAGAGGAAATAAATATAGTAGGAAAAAATATTATGATTGTTCTTAATATTTCAGATGCACTAACATAAAGTTTCAGAAGTGAATAAATAATACTATCATTTTCCATTTTGATGATAAGATAAAAATATTAAACATTTTACACTTATTTGCATGTTAAAAAGAAAAAACATTATTGGTAGGCCAAATAATAGAGTCAAACCTTTTCATTCTTTTTGTATCAATGCCTAAGTAAATAAAAATATTAGAAGGGAAAAGAATCAACCACTTTAACAATACTAAGCAGTAACACAACCCAGTATAAAATAATTACAAACTAAGAAGAAGCAAATATTAAACATTCTTGAATAAGAGTAGACACATATAACATAGTTTCACTCTAAACTTTCACTTTGACCCAGAACGATTGAGATGAAAGGGCATAATATATTGATTATTTATGGTAAAACACATAAGATATGGTGTTAGGGCTAAACACACTGCATCTTACACTAAGCCTATCTATACCCCATGTTTCTGTTTGGGGCTTGTGTCACATAATATTAATCAACTTGAAGACTGAGTTCAACCACATGAACATTCATGAATGAATAATAGATATATAGTATACTGTACTCTTAATTAAAGCTGTGTATACTAAAATTTAGGTGTGTTGTTTAATGGCATTATTTGGTGTATATTGTTACACATCAATATCGAGTGATTAAAAATTTCTGAGAATAATTATAATTTCATATTTAGAACCTTCCCTGACTCATTCTAACATAACTCTTCTTATTGATGATTGTGATTATATCCCTTCCATATGATAAACCGTAATGATAAATATAATAGTATTCCCTAAGTTCTCTTAACTTTTCTAATGAATTACCACATCCAAATATGGTCTGGGTGACCCTGAGACTTTACTCATGCTATATAACATGAAATTGTTTGGGGAATCCTTTTTTATTAAGCTTTGAGTTTTGACCGACTTAAAGCAGTTGTAATGAAACATTGGACTTGAGAGAGTGACTAGACAATGTCTTACAGTAACAGTTGCAATGAGAAAATACAAGGTATGAACCATCCATTTCTAAGTAATAATGGAGTAGTGAGCACTGCTGAATATCAACCAGATTTTATTTTATTTTATTTTTTAGAGAAAAGAACATTAATTTTAACACACCATTAAGGTACACAGAAAATAAGATAATTAATGACAAAGCTATCTCAAAAAGTGTTCCACTCCACAAATTCCTGGGAAAAGAACCTAGAATACTGTCAAGAACACCATCACAGATTCAAAGACAGCCTGAGCTCCGTAGAATAAATATTGACCACCCTGCCACACATAAACACATACCACCAAAACAAATGAATTTGAAAAAGTTAGGCTCGGAGTTTGGTTGTGGTGCTGGAAAATAAGTAATAGGGCTTGGAGCTTGCCCATTGAATTTGTCTGTTTTTTTTTTTCTAATGCAGAATAGAGTTGGAACAGTTACCAAATACTCAAAGTATGAAATGCACCAGTGCTCCACAAATGAGGACATTTACTACAACCAATCTTACAAATAGACTCATTGAAAAGGGCCCAGCATAAGGTTACAGTAAACAGCTCTAAATTTTCTATAGGTAACATTTTTCAAGGTGATTGGAAAAATATAATCAATTAGTGAATGGGATTGCTGGATATGTTAAAAAGAGTAATGTAAAAGAAAAAAAAGTAAAACACACAATGCCTTGATTATGGGTATTGGTAAGATATAAAAGGAGAATAAGAAGAAATGTTCAAAGTCCTCATATAATTTACTTGGAGTTTAAAAATCATGATATTGAACTTTCACAACTGCTTTTTAGTATATATGTAGTGAATATTTATTGATTGATTGACATGTTTGTGATGATCAAACTATGTATCTTTATGATAAATCTAAGTGTTACCATATGATCAATTTAATATGTGGTTGAATTCTGTTTATTAGTAATTTATTAAGGAATATTTTTATGTATTCCTTAGTGTAGAGTTTCATATTATCATGATATGATTTTCTGTGGTCGGTATCAGGCATTGGCCTCAAAAAGTGAGTTTTTAAGCATTCTGTTTCCATAAATTTGAAAAAAAATAAGAAGTACTTAGATGAGTGATTATGAATAATTGAATAACTCAACTATGATACTATTCAGTTCTGTCCTTTTATGTTTGGGGTATTTTACTGCACTATTTCCATCTTATTTGCCATCAGTCATGCTATGTATAAAAAGAAATGCTCTTCCTCCTGCATTACCTCTAATCTCAAATGTGAAAGTTGTCTTCATTCTTGTGCTATGGAAGGAGAAATTTTCATACTTAAGTACAGGTAGATTTTAAAAACGTGTTTTTTTTCAGCAGATGAATATTCAAAAGTAAAAAATCAAGTAGAACTTCTAGAGCAACGTGTGGACCAACATCAAAAGCTACAGAAAAAGGTTGCTTCAGTATCTGTATTTATAAATTTTGCTCCACCATTTCTCCTCCTATTGCCTATTCCCTGTGATGATGTGGCTGTCATATTTATTTCGAATTAAGTCTGTTAAAATTAAGTAACTTTAGAACTAAATTATGAACAAATGTGAAATTACTCCTAAATTTGAGATGTTTGCTATAAAAAAAAAAGGCAAAGATACCTATTGAGGGAGCTCCTTCCACTTCTTCAGCCAATAGTCACTGAGACACCAGCCATTGTGATGTGGTCTCTCTCCCTTTAAAAAAGTGGCCACTTCCCTCCCCTCTCTCTCTCTGGCTTCTGGCTCCACTTCCAGCAACTAGGCTCCTTTCCTGATTGTGCAGAGGGCTGTTGTCTGGGACAGTGATCTTTAAGTTTTCCCCCTTAAATAAATAACCATTCATTAATCATAATTCCAAACTGGTGTGGGATTGTTTGTGACATATGCCTTTATCTGGTGCCTGAACGTTTGGATTTAGGACCCCTCCCCCACCCTCGCTGGGCTGCCTGCCACCAGCTCGGTTTGGCACAAGCCCTTCCTTAGCCATGGCCTGTGCCCTGCCTCCCCATGTGGATTTAAACTCTACAGGCCTGCATACTCTTTGCCCACCTGGTTTGCTCTTTTCTGAGTCGTTTTTAAATTTCCCTTGCAAGCACAGTGCTTAAGTGGCGAGAACCAGAGCACAAGCAGTTGTCAAAAGCTGCAACCCCTCAGGGCAACTCTGCCATGTGGAGGCATAAGCGGTTTCCAGGTTGGTCATCTCTACCCCTGGATTCTGGGTTTCTTGTTCCGTGTATGGAATTGATTTAATTACATTTAGTTTGATGAGAAACTCGCATTTCCTATTTTTTAACAACTACTAAGGTGGACACTGAAACAGGACCCTGCTTCATCACCTTTGCAGCAGTTCTAGTTGTGGCTTGGCAACAGCGCCACCTGCTTGATAATAGGTGATATGGCAGTTTTTGTTTCCATTGCAAATTTTACTGCTTTGGTTACTAATACAATGGAATTATATCATGCAAGGTTTATATGATTATGGGGATACTTTAATTTACTTGTTACTAGGTTTCAGGTTTTTTTCCATATTCTATCATTAAGGAAGAATATGGCAATCCTAAGAACGATAGAATCTTTACGGACTATTAATGAACAACTAGTTGAAAGGATTAAAACTATCGAAAATCAGAGGTTATCTGAACAAGTGGATACTATGATAGACAAAATTGACTTCATATCCAAGGGTACTAGAAAGTTACCTGAAAGGGTTCAGGATGTTGAATTTGACATTCAAACATTATCACAAAATTTTGATAAGGTAACAGACAGAATGTACCTCCAAGATGGGAATCTACATGATATACAAGAAAAGTTTAAGGAGGACATGCTATCTTTGAAGGAAAAAATCAAAGCTTTAGAATCACAGGTGCAGAATGGGGACCAAAAAATTATACCTTAGTGAAATCACTAGAAACTCATGCAGGTCAGCAGATTCAGGATTTAAGAGAGACAATGATAAAAAGATTTGAAATGATTGAAGAAATTATTGGAGCTAATGAACAAAGTAAGGAGGCACAAGGACAGGATGCAATGCCACCACCAGCTATTAGAACTGGCTTACCCAGGGTTTTAGCGACATACCCTATACTTCATTCTGACAAAGCGTCAACTTCTAAAGGCTCAAAGGGAGTCAAAGAAGCTAGATGGACGCCAATAGCAATGAATGATCTGAAAGAAATTAAGCAAGCTATTGTTAATTACGGTTTGCACTCTGCATTTGTTAAGGAAATGATAAAGACTGGTTTAGCCAGAGCTACCCCCCCCATGATTTCTTTCAGTTAGTGTCTGCAGTTTTAGATGATGGACCTTCCTTGAGGTTTGGAATCTATTTCAGAGAAGAATCCAAACATATGGAACAGCAAGGAAAAGCGCAAAAGGTGTGGAGGTTTCCCAAGATTAAATTCTTGGTGCAGGAGAATATGCTGATCCACAGGTCCAGGCTCTTTATGACGAAAAAGTATTGTGTCTATGTCACCAAGCAGCTTTAAATTCTTGGAATAACATACAAGATCCAGCAAAAAGGGATGAATCATACACCAGGATTATGCAGGGACAGAGAGAACCCTTTATTGACTTTTTGCAAAGAATAATTAAGGCTCTGGACATAGGGGTAACAGACCCAGAAGCTAGACAAATACTTCCTGAAGCTCGAGCTTTTGAGAAAGCAAATATAGAAGGCAAAAAGATAATTGGCCCTTTAAAGTCTAGATTAGCACCTATGGATGAATGGACTCAACATACAATGAATGTTGAGACATCTGGCTATAATGATGAATCTTGGGTAGGAGAAGCGATTTCCAAAGCAATGAGGAGACATCAAACTGCCAGGTGTTTTAATGTGGTAAATTAGGATATTTGCAAAGGGATTGCAGGCAAAGAATTTCTAGGAATAATATCTCTTCTGGAAATGACAAAAATAGGAGACCTTGGCCTTCAGGCATATGTAGGAGATGCGGAAAAAGCTGGCATTGGTCCAACGAATGCAGGTCAACAACAGACAGACAGGGCAACCAGATATCATTGGGAAACTCCTTGACGGGCCTCTTACAGGCCCCCAAGCCAACAGTGGCCCAGTCATTCACAGTCACAGTGGAGAACATGCCTCACCAAGAAAATTAAAAGCTCCAATTTCTGCTGTAAAAAGTAATACTGGTCTAAATGATGAATTACGTGTGTAGGAGGAGTAAAAATAATCCAGTAGGACAGAGTAAACGTATATTTTGGCAGACTTCTATTAACGATCAAAGACTAAAGCTAAGAGTCTGTATAAATGGCATTTTTTGAAGGCTTATTAGACACAGGTGCGGGTGTAAGTATCATTACTCCAGAATCTTGGCATCTGAATTGGCCTCTTCAAGCGGTTCAGTTCCTAGGAATTGTGACCCTATCTCATGTAAAACAAAGCACAAGATGGGTTGAATGCATAGGGTCTGAAGGGCAAATAGGAAGACTAAGGTCATATGTAGCCAATATTGCAATAAATTTATGGGGTCATGACCTGCTACAGCAATGGAATACCCAGATTAACATTCCTGTGGTTCCAGGAACTCATAATTCTGGGAAGGACATGATGAGGTATTATAGGAAAAGGTCACCAGCCATTCAGGCTGTACAAGAACATACAGCAAATACCAAACCTTTAGAGGTACCAACAGCCCTACCTTTAAAATGACTAACTGAGAAGCCAGTATGGATCAAACAGTGGCCTCTAGCTGAAGATAAATTACAGGCATTGGAACAGCTCGTGGAAGAGCAACTAGATGCTCACCATATTGAAGAATCAACCAGCCCTTGGAATTCTCCTGTGTTTGTTGTAAAAAAGAAATCTGGTAAATGGAGGATGGTGACAGATTTAAGAGCTGTCAACAAGGTAATTCAACCTATGGGCCCATTACAATCTGGAATTCCTTTGCCTTCTCTATTACCAAAAGGATGGCCTCTTATAGTTATTGATTTGAAAGATTGTTTTTTCACTATACCTTTACAAGAAAAGGATAGAGAAAAATTCGCCTTCACAGTGCCTACTTATAATAATTCTCAGCCTAATAGGAGATATCAATGGACAATCCTCCCACAGGGGATGCTCAATATTCCCACATTGTGCCAATATTTTGTAAGTAATCCACTGGAAATAATTCATAAGCAATTTCCCAAGTCCATAATTTATCATTACATGGAAGACATCTTGTTAACTGATTCAAATAAAGATACTTTAGAAAGGATGTTTGAAGAAGTAAAGAAAGTCTTGCCTAGGTGGGGATTACAAATTGCCCCTGAAAAGATTCAAAGAGGAAATTCTATTAATTATCTAGGTTACAAAATAGGGTTAGAGAAAAATAAAACGAAAAAGGCACAAATTAGGAGAGACTGGTTAAAGACTCTGAATGACTTCCAAAGATTGTTAGGAGACATTTTCAGTCTAAGACCAGCTGTTGGGATAACACCTGCTCTAATAGTTCATTTAAACAAAACCTTAGATGGTGATAAAGATTTGAATAGTCCCAGAAAACTGACAGCTGAAGCAGAAAAGGAACTGACAATGATTGAGGAAAACTTACAGAAGGCACATGTGGAAAGGGTGAACCTAAATCTTAGCTGCATCTTAGTCATATTGCCTTCCAGAATTTCTCCAACAGGGATTTTAGTGCAGAGAGAAGATATTATTTTAGATAGGATATAAATAAACCAAGTAAAAAATTAAAAACTTATGTGGAAAAAGTCTCTGAATTAATTATAAAAGGTAAGCTGAGACTTCATCAACCAGCAGGTATAGACCCAGCAGAAATTATAGTTCCTTTTACTACTGAGGAAATAAAAAAGTTATGGGAAGACAATGAACCATGGCAAAGAGGTTTTAATAATTTTTTGGGAGAAATTAATAGCAACTATCCCAGAAATGCTACACTTAACCTCATAAAGAGAACTTCTTGGATTCTTCCTAGAATTGTATTTGATGCTCCAATAATTGGAGCCCGTACATTTTATACTGATGCAAATAAATCAGGGAAAGTAGGTTACAAGTCAGATAAATTGAGTAAGGTGGAACAAAGCCCTTATAATTCTGTCCAAAGGAAGAATTATATGCCATTCTTATGGTGCTAAGGGATTTTAAAGAACCTCTTAATATAGTTACAGATTCACAATATGCAGCAAGAGTTATCTTGCATATTGAAACTGCTGAATTTATACCAGATGACACAGAGTTGACTTCATTGTTTATACAGGTACAAGACATAATCAGGAATAGGCTTTGTCCAATGTACATAACACACATCCGGTCCCATACGGGTCTGACTGGTCCTCTAGCACAAGGTAACGCTGAGATTGATCAGTTATTGATTGGAAGTGTATTGCAGGCCTCAGAATTTCATAAGAAGCATCATGTCAATAGTAAAGGCCTAAAGAAAGAATTTTCTATTACATGGCAACAAGCTAAGGACATTATAAAGAGATGCCCTACTTGTTCTTTCTATAATCAAACACCGTTGCCTGCAGGGAGTAACCCAAAGGGTACTCAAAGAAATGAAATCTGGCAGATGGATGTGTTCCACTTTATGGAATTTGGTAAATTAAAATATGTACACCACACTATAGACACGTATTCTGGTTTTCATTGGGCTACTGCCCTGAGATCAGAAAAGGCTGATTCAGTAATCACATATTTATTGGAAGTTATGGCCATCATAGGTATACCTGCACAAATAAAGACATACAATGGTCCAGCATATGTATCTAAGAAAATGAAATGCTTTTTTGCTTATTATAATATAAAACAGATTACAGGTATACCAAATAATCCTACAGGTCAGGCAGTTATAGAAAGATCAAACCGTACTATAAAGGATATGTTGAACAAACAAAAAGGGATGGAAAATACCCCCAGAAATAGATTACCTAATGCTTTATTAACCTTGAATTTTCTTAACGCTAATGAGAAAGGAACAACAGCAGCAGAAAGACATTGGATAATGGAAAAGTCTGCTGAAGTAGATCAACTGATTTATTTAAAAGATGTGCTGACCTCTCAAGGGAAGCCAGGAGATTTGCTATGTTGGGGCAGGGGTTTTGATCTTGTTTCCACAGGAGAAGAAAACTTGTGGATACCATCAAAATTAATAAAGATTCAATTCGAAGAGGAGAAACCTCTTAGAAAGGAGAAATGACAATTCATCCACAATGATGATATTCATACCAGTGTTAAGAAAATCATATAGAATGGGGGCAGGTTTCTCTTCTTATCTCTGCAGGAAAACACTCATCTTCAAAAAATTCAAGGGACCCTGGATGTTTGAATTCTGACAGATGGAAACTATTTACAACCCAATAAGTATCGGCAAGAAAATCGAATAGGTTCCGTAAGTAAAATTATTCTACATTTATTTTTAAATATGTATTAATGTGCATTTATTTATAAATATATAGAGCTGGTTTTGAAGTTGGACTCTGGCTCAGTTCCTCTTAGTTGGTAAGAGAAAACGCCAGGGTTTCTGGAGTTTCTGTCTCATGTCAAGAGTTATGATATGGGACAGAAAAAAATATGAGTTTAGAAAACATTTTTGCTTTCCTTCATATCTATCATACCTTCCATTGAATATATCTATCATGCCGTTCATTGAATATATGTATGTCTATATATGTCTATATGATTAATGTTTAAGTTTTTCACAATGAACAATGAGTTTTTCCTGAAGTAACATTTGAAGTTTCCAGGAAGAAGATGGAGAACCATAACCACAACTCCACCTGGTTGATATGACGTCATGATACTGATAGCGCTACTACAAGACCTGATTTGGGTACCAGCTGCAGAAGACAGTTCCAACTTGGTTAGCTGAAATGGTGCACATCTTGTACAACATTCTGGCCAGACCTCCACAAAATGCTCAAAGACTATTTGCAATTTTAAAAGACATTGCACTTGAAATTTAACCATCATTTTACTTTCACAGGATCCCCCAGAAAGAATGTCGCCCCCCTGACAGCTGGAAGTAATTCTAGAGGACGTTGTCCCCTCTCCCAGTAAAGTTTACCCTTGGGTTTAGGTGATGGAGGAGGGTCATCTTTCTATCTGTTGTTTCATTGGTTAAGTAATAAAAAAAACGGCTTGGCCTCTGATAGGGCAGAATTTAGATAGGCGGAGTAAACAGAACAGAATGCTGGGAGAAAGAAACAGTCTGGGAGTCACTATGATTCTCCCACTCCAGACAGACGCAGGTTAAGATCTTCCCTGGTAAGCCACTTCGTGGGCTACACAGATTATTAGAAATGGGCTAGTCCAGGTACGAGAGTTAGCCGAGAAGAGGCTAGGTATAATGGGCCAAGCAGTGTTTAAAAGAATACAGTTTCTGTGTAATTATTTCCGGTAAAGCTAGCCGGGTGGCGGGACACAGCCCACCGCTCCTATTACAACAGAGTGGTGCCCAGACGTGATGGGCTAAATCCACTTAAAAACCTGAGAAGGCTTAAAAATAAGGGAGAGAGAGTACTTAAAAACCTGAGAAGGCTTAAAAATAAGGGAGAGAGAGTTTATCACAGATTTTTGCTCTTTGTTGGTGGCATGCAATAGAGAGATTTCCTGATTCAGCAACAGCAGCAGAAAAAAAGCTGCATCATTTTAAAGCGCGGCTTCCTGGGGCTGTGCTCCCAGTGCAAACTCTGGCTTTAAAGCATTTCAGTGGCTTTTATGGGACTAGATGTTTCTGTTCCCGCTTGGGATCGAAAGGAGAGTGCTCTGATACCGTGCCGATGGCTCAATGCTCCCTGCCTGCACCTGGGCAGATGGCCGAATCAGGCTTAGGCAGGCCGAAGAACATGGTGGATGCCTGCTGCCATACAGAGACATGTTTTCAGACTGTGCAGTGCTCTGTGTGTCAGATTTGGATGTAACTTGGATGAAAAGAGTTTCTGTGCCGCACGCTCAGTCTCAGAGTTAAAGTGCTGAGTGCGGCTCCTACCTAGTGGCCCCAGAGCTAGCACAAAATTGTACGTCCTCCATTTTGAAATTTTCCTGACTCAGCAGCAGGAAAAAACTGGCTGTTATAAATGCCGGCTTTCTGGGCTGTGCCGCCATTGTGATCTCTGTCTGGCTCCTGCAGGAGACAGAGCTTTTGAATGGAACATTTGGAGGAAATTGCTACGATTTGTTTGATGGCAACTAGACTGCTGTGTGTCTAAAAGGAGGACATTGCGTGCTGCAGCTCAGAGGTACAAGCAGCTCTGCCATGCTAGTGGTACAATGTGCAAGGATCAGAGGCGCAAGCGGCTCTGCCATTTTGGACTGGGCATTGCCAGCAGGCAGTACCTGTTTTTGACCTAGGAATGTCACAGCTTAGATTCTTAAGTGCTTAACGATTTAAAACTGCAAAACAAAGTGCTCCTAGATAGTAAAAAAATTACAGATTCACAAAAAAAACAGATTCAGACACAAAAGACCACAGTGTTGGATGAGTGTATGTAGTCTTGAGAGAGAGAAGAAAAAAAAATATAGAGAATAAAGTTAATGGTTTAAAAAAAAGGGTAAAGTCTTTAAAGAGACAGAGTACAGATAGTTGTAGATTAAAAGAAATAAAGAAAAATAAGCCACGTAACAACGGAAAATTCACAGAGAGTCTGGATTATGTACACTGTGTTTTCTTTAAATTTTTTGACTGTGAAGGAGCTAAGTACAGAGAGACATTTCATTATATGGGCTGCTAAGCTGAACCTGCACATATGTTCTAAAGGTATCTTGACTTCAGAATTTGGATCTAAGGACATGATGCTTTGGAAAAGAGTTTCTTCTTTTGTTTTCACAGAAGATGAGACTCTGTGGATTTCGTCTATTCCAATTTGGTATGATAGACCACACCCTCCTGAAAGGTTACTGTGAACACCCTCAAAAAATTACTTCACTCAACTGACAACTGAGATGAACCTGGCACACAGGTTACCCCATGAAAGATATGATTAACAGCACCCCCATTCAGCAGGAAGCAGTTTGGAGAGAAAAAAACTGCGCCCATGTTCCCAAAATATTGTTTATAAATGTTCTTTTACATTTAAAGGGGGAAATGATATAGGTATGAATAATTTACATTGGTATGGATTTTAAGGTCAATTTTGTTGTATGTATATGTATTTCTAATATTGATTAAGGTATTGTGATTGCATAGTTCATTTAAAAATGTAATGTATAATTAGAAATATAGGTTGTTAATGGATAATCATCAACAATAGTCAAGCTTGTAGTTATGTTAGATTTTCTCAATATATAGAGATATATTTCAGTTAGATAGGCATTCTTCATATCTTTCAAAGACTGCAGAATATGGCATTTAAATGTTTTAATAACTTAGGGCTTTTCATGACAATGAGACACGTCTGCTCCTTGCAGCACCAATCTACTTCAAGAGGAAGATGGGCATCGAAGAGGATCGTTATGGAGTTTGATAGCCATTTGGGCAAGAAAACTGCTCTTGCCTGGACTGATGCATAAATTGGACACAAAGAACCCGCAGAGAGAGGACTGCTGAACTTGCCTAAAGGTGAGATGGTCTTTCGGGGTTCCTGACTCATGAAAGAGTCTGCGAGACATTCTACAGGACACAGCAAACAAATGACTGAACTGTCTTTGAAATTTCCTGTTTTATGGAAATGTCTGCTGGATACTATGAGCCTGTAGGCCGAAGATGGATGCCCCAATGGTACAGAGGAACTTTGGGTGACTGTACAGTCAGTGAGATGTCTCTGTCATTTCTAGAGTTTTGGATTTCTTGTTTGCTTAGGTAATATTATATCCTTCTGGAGTCTTTGATAGAGTTGAAGAATGGATACATAGTTGTAGTTTTCTTTTATTATGATAAAAGATAAATAGATATAAATATTGTAACTGTAATTCTTGCTTTATAACTGTAATTTTACAATGTTAAAGTTAAAGCCTTTCTTTTTTGTTTAAACAGAAAAAGGGGAAATGATGGAGGAGAGTCATCTTTCTATCTGTTGTTTCATTGGTTAAGTAATAAAGAAACTGCTTGGCCTCTGATAGGGTACAATTTAGATAGGCGGAGTAAACAGAACAGAATGCTGGGAGAAAGAAGCTGAGTCGAGGAAGTCGCCATGATTCTCCCACTCCAGACAGATGCAGGTTAAGATCTTCCCTGTTTTTTTTTTTTTTTAAGTTTTTTCGAGACAGGGTTTCTCTGTAGCTTTGGAGCCTGTCCTGGCACTAGCTCTTGTAGACCAGGCTGGTCTCGAACTCCCAGAGATCCGCCTGCCTCTGCCTCCCGAGTGCTGGGATTAAAGGTGTGCACCACCACCGCCCGGCAAGATCTTCCTTGTTAAGCCACTTCGTGGGCTACACAGATTATTAGAAATGGGCTAGTCCAAGTGCGAGAGTTAGCCAAGAAGAGGCTAGATATAATGGACCAAGCAGTGTTTAAAAGAATACAGTTTCCATGTAATTATTTCGGGTACAAAGCTAGCCGTGCGGGCGGCCGGGTAGCGGAACATAGCCAGCCGCCCCTTATTAAAACATTTAGGGACATCATTTAGGGGTTGATTATAATTAGTATACGGTTGAGGGTTAGGGGGTTGGGGGAGGAATTTTATAAGCTCAGGGATCATTTGAAAAAAAAAGAGGGATGATGGGATAATAGATTGGTACTTTTTGGTACTTGTGAGTTATTGTTTTGAGACAAATATATTGGTATTGATTCTTATATATTGATACAAAGTTAAATTATATTGACTATTATATGCATGCATGCCTCTACCTCTGTTTAAAATATTTTTTTATGTATTGATATATACATTGTATTGATATTGTATATTTACCATATTGCAGTGTACATTTCTACCTCTGATTAAGATACTTATATATTGTTTGTGTATTGATATATATTTACCATATTGCAATGTATATTTGTATATTGGTTATATTTGGAGGTCATTGTTCTCATTTGTTTCACAGTTGTTTATTGTCTTAGTCTTTAAGTTAGATAGGTATTGAGAATTATATAGATCAATAGTATTCTAAGTTTGTCATTTTATAATTAGACTAATCAGGTTCTTTAGATACATAGAGATTATAATCAGTATAGATAGATAATCTTCAACCTCTTCAAAGAGCTGTAGAAAATGGCCTTTAATCTAACTCAGAGTTTCGTGATAGTGAGACACAATTGCTCCTGGCAACACCAATCTATTCCCGAGAGAATGTTGAGCACTAAAGACACTCTACCTGGAGCCTTTCTTCTTGGGTGAACTGGCCTTTGGGCAAAGAAATGTCCATACCTCAACCACTGACAGAGATACAGAGTATCCGTGAATGGAAAAAAAAAAAAAAAAACAGGACTGTCATATCTTGCCAAGACAGGGTAAGATAGTTTTGAGAAGTTTCTTCCCTTTGAAAAATGGTATGTCAGTTGTGTTAGACCTTAGCCAAAGTTGGTTGACTCAACATTGCAAGCGTGACCTTGGGTGATTGCCCAGGTAGCTAGTTGTCTCTGTGATTTGTTGCGTGTTTTGGAAGCTGTTTGATTGCACTTCCTAATTACTCAGGAAACATTATTTCCCTTCTCAGATCTCTGATGGGGCTGAAGACTATATAAATGTAGTTACTTTCCACTCATGACTTGGCCAAGCTGTTTATTATATAAGAATTAAGCTAGTTAGAATAGGATATTTGTACTTATTGTATATAATTTCATATTAGGTTTAGAACTCTGATGTGGGAGTGTCATATATCAATCTGTTGATTTCATTGGTTAAGTAATAAAGGAACTGCTTGGCCCTCATAGGTTAAAACATAGGTGGGAGGAGTAAACAGAATAGCATACTGGGAGGAAGAGGAAGTGAGCTCAGACTCGACAACTCTGCTCTTGAGAGCAGAGAAGCCATGCTCCAGTTTCCCGGACAGACATGAGCGATGAAGCTCCAATCCAAGATGGACGTAGGCTAGAATCTTCCCGGTAAGCGCACCTTGGGGTGCTTACACAGATGATTAGAAATGGGCTAGTCCAGGTGTGAGAGTTAGCCGAGAAGAGGCTAGATATAATGGGCAAGCAGTATTTAAATGAATACAGTTTGTGTGTTGTTATTTCGGGCATAAGCTAGCCGAGCAGGCGGCTGGGGTGCTGGGGACACAGCCCAGGCTGCCCCTATTTCAACAAATGGCGCCCACGTGGACAACTGTATCCACATAAAGCCTGAGACAGCTTGGGAAGTAATTCTAGAACAAAATGAAAGCATTGCACCTGGTTTCTTGGTAGCAGCAGTTTCTCGGGTCTGCTCTGCTTGCTAGAAGCAAGCAAGCGCTCTCTCTAAGAGAGGCTTCCTGACTCAGCTTTAGCTGCAAATTCCTGCAGCTCTTTTAAGAGGTCCTGCCACAAAACGCATGCTTTTCGGTTTTCAGCCGTAGCAGGAAAAAAGCTGCGCCGTTTAAAAATGCCGGCTTTCTGGGCTGTCCTGCCAGGGCAAACTCTGACTCTTACGCAGGCGGTTCATGCGGTTTGCAAGCACAGGCTGCTGAAGCTCGCTTGCTGGCAGGGACCTTGAAATGCCATAGAGTTGTAAACATGGCTACAGCCAGTACCTCAGCCATGAGGCTGGAAAGCTAAGGAATGGGCTGGATCCAGCCATCAAAGCCACGGCTTTAGTCCTACTGATATTGCTTGGTAATTTAAAGGCTCGTGTGGTCAGAAAAAGAGAGATATACAGTAAAGAGAGATTCAAAGACAAAGAAAATTTCTAAATGGTTTACAGTGTGTTAAAAATATATGCAAGCTAAAAGTTAAAAGTTCTTAAAAGTAAAAAAAGGAAGAAAGTAATTGGGTGTGGTAGTACACACCTTTAATCCCAACACTTG
>JABTXL010020168.1:1116772-1133772 GCA_025134845.1 Neodon shergylaensis
GGCATAAGCTAGCCGAGCAGGCGGCTGGGGTGCTGGGGACACAGCCCCGGCCGCCCTTATTTCAACAGAACTCTCTTACTTAAACACAAGGGGGAGGTGTTGCAGGAGCTCCTTCCACTCCTTCATCCAATAGCCACTGAGATACCAGCCCATTAGGGTGTGGTCTCTCTCCCTTTAAAAAAGAGGCCACTTCCCTTTCCTCTCTCTCTGGCTTCTGGCTCTGCTTCCGGCAACTCGGCTCCTTTCCTGATTGTGCCGAGGGCTGTTGTCTGGGATGGTGATCTGTTCGTTTTCCCCTTTAAATAAATAACCATTCTATTTATCATAATTCCAAACTGGTGTGGGATTGTTTGTGACTTATGCCTTCAGATACCTGTGAAATTTATCTAGGAAGGGTATGTATAGAAGCCTGCATGATCATGATATAATTGCCTTTGTTGTTTTCCCCAGAACACTAATACCTCTTATTTGATCAGCTTCATAGCTTCATGTCCAGCTGTAAAACCTATTATATAGCTTCTTTGATGTTCCTAACCTCACTATTTTAAATGGAACATTTATTTTAATACAATTCCTCTAAGTCCTTCCCAAAGAGTTCTACCAAGTAGATATGAAGCATTCAGATATGTGGCCCACTCTCTGGATCTCAAAAGTTTGAAGCCAAATCATAATGAACTTCACTAATTCCATCTTCCAAAGTCACCATAATTTTCATTACTTAAAAGCCATAAGTCTCTACTGAGACTCAAGACATTATCTTAATTGTAACCCCCTGTAAAATCAAAAAACAAATTACATATTGCCAACATACAATGACACACATACACATTATGTTCCAAAAATTTCACAGACATACTGAATCAAATAGGATTGAAACCCAGCAAGGAAAACTAAATCCTATAATGCCATGTCTCATGTTGAAGGGCTCAGATGGTTCTGGTATTTGAAATTTGTTAACTTCAACACATTTATCTTTTTGGGACTGGGTCTAGTCCCTGTATGCAACTTTCCCTGGCAGATATACCAAGGTTCTTGTATCTCCAACATCTTCTGGTCTTCAACACATTTCAGGCCTCATTATCTCAGCTACATACTTACCCTTTCTCCATGAAGAGAATAATCTACCACATACCTGACCTTCATTGTTTTCCATAAACATAGAGTAAGATTCTATAAACACTTTTCTCCTGTATTCTTCATGACCCTAATGTCAGAACCATGTGGCTTAATCTCCCAAACTGGCACCTTCTTGGGATAGAGCCTACCTTTCTCTTTAAATTATATTTTCATAACCTTTGATCTGTTGCTATATTTTAGGACCAAAAAGCCCATCATGTATTTTCCTATCAAAAGTTGTAAAATTCACTGGCAAAGATGTTGCCCTGAGGACACTATTCCCTTATGAACATTTTGTGTCTGGCTGCTCCTTATCTCTTTCAGTATAAGCCTTGGCTCCAACATTAAATTTACTGGTGCTGTCTTTCTCCTCAAACTAAATTTTGTATTAATTTGTGTCTTTTTATTGTTTTTCACTATAGAAGCACATAAGAATAAATACTGCTAATAATAAGACAGTGCCATTATTAGGCTGTCATAATATCTCCTCTACTGATGAAATTAGACTAAAACTTTTAAATTTAGTATAATTAAGATACTAAGAACAAGGTAAAAAAGCAGCCAAATTCTTTGACCAAATGCATCAACAATGATCGCTATTCAAGTTACTCACATTTTCTCCCACTCTGAAAATTCTTGAGTTAGGCCTACATTGTACATAATAATTTCAGCATTAGTGTCTCCCGAGCTTTATTTAGGATAGTCTGTTAATCACTGTTTACAGAAGTTGACTACTTCCCTAATTCAAACTCTCAAAGTCTTCCACATTCTTCAAAACAATAAAATAGCATGGTCAGGCCTATCACAGCAATACTCTATCACTTCATACTAACAACTGCTTAGTTATTTTTCTATTATCATTATAAAATACCATAACCAGGGCAACTTACAGACGAAAGAGATGTTTGAGGGTTTATACTTTCAAAGGGTGTGTCCATTACCATCATGACAGGAAGCATGGGAAAAAGTAGACAGATATGGTGCTAGAGCAGCAGCTGAAAGTTTAAGTCTTGATATATGACCAAGATACAGAAAGAGAGAAAACTGAGAACTGCATGGATTTCTAAAATATCAAAGCCCACCCAAAGTGACCTTCCTACTCTAAAAAATCCACACCTCCCAAATATTTCCAGACAGTTTCACCATTTGAACACCAAGAATTCCAATATACAGCTATGGGGGGAATTCTCACTCATGCTATCATATGGTATAAACTTGACACTGTGGTTGAGATGATAAGACTGATATTGATCACCAAAATACCTTAAAGATTGAAGTAGGAAATATGGAACTCTCAGTACTCTGAAGGCAGAGACAGAAAGTTCCAAAAACACCTTGGAGTTTGTATCTATAAAGCAATATCCAGGACAACTTTTACAAGGTAGAAAAATCTTGCATCAAAAAAATACTAAAAGTAAAATTAAACCTTGTTTTGAATGTATCTCTATTGAAAAGTTATAATTTTGCAGAACAACTTGATTAAAAAAACTGTTCCTTATTGTTTGTGCCATATAATTTTATAATAATAATCACAATATAAAGTAAATAGGTCAGTAGAGAACATTGAAAAAATAGTCAGTTCAACCTCAGAATAGTAAAAGAAAACCTTTATTGGTCTGATAGATTAACATTCTCCTATCCTACAGGTCAATGTACAAAGGTACACGAGAATACCCTCTGTATGTTCTGAGCACAACTTTTGTCCTCAAGAGCAGGGAGAGAGAACTTAACTTCATGAAACTGAGATGGACTGTTTGAATAAGCTGTTATTGAAAGTCTAGAATGGAAAATAAAGGTTTCCTATCTTTGTGATTTCAGTACCCTAAGGAGTGGTATAGGGATTGTCTACTTCCTAAAATTCTATGGGTATGACACTTCTTGATGACTTCAGCCTGTTTTATGAGCCTTGTTTTGGGATGGGATATTTCCTTCAATATGGAGAAAAGGTTATTAAATTATCAAATAATATATGTAAATGTGTGCAACAATTTTCTAAAATATAATGTTGCCTTCTTTAAGTCTATCCCTAGCACTTACTGAGGTCCCCCAATGTTAAGAATATTCATTGTGCATTCTATTTTTTGTTTATTTTATATAAATACTATATCAATGAAAATTGTAAAGAAAAACATGGCCAATTTTCTATAATGTAAGTGAGAAGCAAACAGGGAGAATTTTATAGTTAAAATGTCCTGACAGCACAGAGACTTTGCCATATCGTTGGTGTCTCTGCTTAGTGAATCTATACTATATTTAATAGTAAATTTTTGTTTCAAGTAGAAGTAGACCACAATGGAACCAAGAGTGGAACTAGATATACCTGAGAATCTTAGTATATGACTAGCCATAATATAATATCCAATGATTTTGATTTTGGTTTACACAATTTATATGGAGACAGATATCAGACATTTGAGTATTTATCCTGTGAGTCTTCATTCTCTAATAAAACCTTATTAAATGCACTGGTCATTAAATTTCACATGAATTTATTGGCAGCCAGATAATACATACTGAATAACTAAAAATACCCTATCAGCAAATCTCTCAAATTTATCTTTTTAATTTCATCCTTTAGTTGTCCTTGATTTTCCACCTTTCCTTATAATCATCATCATCACCATCATGAATTGATAGATGTTTGTTAATCTTTCCAGGAAAGGGTCACTTCTGAATGTGATTTTTGAAGCAAATTTGGAAGCAGTCAGAAGTGATGAGCTCTTAGGGATAATTGTGTCTTTCGAATTGAAATTTTAAAATCATAGTTTTAGAGGAGGATATTTTTTAAAAATTACTATCTTTTAAAATTTTATGTGTATGTGTGTTTGCATCTGAATATATATATATATATATATATATATATATATATATATATATATATATCATCAGAAAGAAGCCTGGAGTTGGATTAAAGTATGATTCTGAATCTCCTGATATGGGTGTTAGGAGTAGAATTCAGGTCTTCTGCAAAAGCAGCAAGTGATTATATCCACTATCCCATTAATTTTCTCTATAGCCTTTTAACATACACTGATGTCTGATCAGTCTACCTCTGCCTCCCAAGTTTTGGGATTAAAGGTGTGCCATTTGTTGTCAGGGTTTCTTTCCTGCCTGGTTCCCATAATCATTAAGTCCCAAAGAAATCACACCGAGGTCTACAATACTTATAAACTAATTGGTCCATTAGCTCGGGCTTCTTATTAACTCTTATAAATTATATTAGCTCATTATTCTTATCTGTGTTAGCCATGAGACTCAGTACCTTTTACAGCGAGGCAGTCACATCTTGCTTCTTCTGTGGCTGGGCCAGGAATGCAGAAGGAACTTTGATCATAATTCTAAATTTTCTTTAGGTCCCCATAAGATTGTCAGTGCCCCCAACCAGCAGGGAGTAGCCTGGAAAACTATGTCCACATTCACAAAAAAAATGGCTATGGATATTTTCCTTTGTTTAGAATGTTGGTTACAAGTTGTTATGGCCAATGGTCAGGAGAAAAACTAAACAAATGATATTAGATTCAGAGTTCTTTTTTAAAAAGAAGAGGGGGAAATGATGTGGGACAATTACTGTATTCTGTCAATTATATTTTAAATAAATACCAATTTGCCAGTAACCAGGCAGGAAGTATAGGTAGGACAACCAGGCAGGAAGTGGAGGTGGGTCAACGAGAATAGGAGAATTCTGGGAAGAGAACACAGCCCTGACCCTACCACAGAAAAAAGCAAGGTGTGACTGCCTCGCTGAAAAAGTTACTGAGCCATGTGGCTAACATAGACAGGAATAACGGGCTAATAAAAGTTGTAAGAGTTAATAAGAAGCCTGAGATATTAGGTCAATCAGTTTATAACTAATGTAGACTTCTGTTTGATTTCTTTGGCACTTAACAATTATGGGAACCAGGCAGGACACAAAACCTCAGTCAACAATATACTTTTTAATATCTCTGATTGGTGCACATATATCTTTCTCTTCTTAATAAAATATAATTAAATAGAACTGTCTTCAGATTCAAATGAAGAAATACAAACTAAAGCTTAGAAAAATATTGAAAATCCAGACCATCTTCTAAATAACTCTAGTTGGGTTAAAATAGTAACCTCTTTTCTGCTATAGAAATATTTTTACCTGCGGGAATAGAAGGGCAAATATGTCATGTATCTTATCTTAAATTTAAGTTACTTCGCCTGCTGGTTTTACTTCAACCCATTTTCATTTCTCCAGATTATAGTCATTCTGATAAAAAAGGAAAATACTTAGCTGTCTGTATAAGTATGGGTTAGAAATAAAAGACAAGTTTTAAATATAGAAAAGAAAGTGACTCACAAATCTCTCAATAAAGGAAAGAAAGAAAAGAACATTTAGAAATACCTTTCCAAGAAAGAAAAATAATAAAGCTACATAGAAAATATGTTATATAGATCTCCAGAAAGTAAGAAAGTATTATTCTCATTCAATGGGGAAAAATGAGTTTTCAACAAATGGTGCTGATGCAATAGTGTTCCTGTGATGTGCAAAAAATTATACTTGAACCTGTAATATAAAGTATACAATGTTTAATTCTAGATTAAGCAATAACCAAAATGAAAAGGTCCATATGACAGAAGTCATAGAGGAAAAAAAAATAAGAGGAGCTTTTCATAATTTTGGATTTCTTTATGGATGCTGACATGAAATTAAATTTTAGAGTAGAAAAAGGAATCGAAAGTAAGGGGATTCTTGTAAGATGGATATACCAAATTACATTAACAATAAAATAAATGGAATGCTATAGAAGAGGAAAATATTTGTAAATTAATTATTGATAATTATGTAATATTAACTCCACAGCAGATAACATTTTTAAAAATCAACAACAAATAGAGCATTCACGTTGAAAAATTAGTCAAAGAGGATCCATCTGGAGGGGTAAGTGTATACCTGCCTGGCTGGATGGATGCCCTGGGAATGGAGTATAGGCACCCTCCAATCCACTAAACTTTCTGGTCATTCAGCAGAGCTTCTACCCCGCTACTGGCTTTCTCTACTAATCCCATCCCAGCTTGCCCCAAGCACCCCTTTCATTCCATGGGCTTCTAGGATCGCCTAATTCAGCCTGCTTTGGATATGAAGGTCTGAGGACACAGTAGTGAGTGCAACTGGTGCAGGGATTTTTTGTTCCACACGACCCTGCACATACCAAGCCCGCCCTCTTGTCTGCAAGGTCCTTGGCCAGCAAGTGGCCCTGTTCCTGTACGAGGAGATCCATCAAGAGAGGGAAGTGTGTGCCCACAAAGCCAGCCAGATGCCCCGGGAACAAAGTACAGGCACCCTCCAATCTCCTAAACCTCCTGGCCATTTAGCAGGGCTTCTCTCCAGCTACTGGCTTTCTCTATTATCTTGTCCCATCTTGCCTCCAAGCACTCCTTTCCACCTGCAGGGTCCTTAGATCCACCACCACAGCCTACTTCAAGGATGAGGGGATCTGAGAGCCAACCCCAGTGCTGAGGGGACCTAAGAAAAGGCAGAACAAGAAAAACCCCAAAGTACACAGTCAGCCACAGCAAAGATCAGACCAAGTCGCCAAGATTCTTCTGACCACATTTGAAGGCAGAGATGGGCAGGCGCCAATGCAAGAATTCCTCCAACAATTGAAACGAAACATGATAACACCAGAATCCAGCAAACATACAACAGGAAGAATTGAACACGCTAATCCAGAAGAAGAAGAAATCGACTTTAAACATAACATTATGAAAGTAATAGAGACCATTAAACAGGATGTGAAAAACTCACTTAAAGAAATGGATGAGAAGACTAACAAAAAGTTAGAATAAATAAATAAATCCCTCAAAGATACCCATAAAAAACAAGAAAAAGCAATCAAACAGGTAATGGAAACAGTTCAAGCCTGGAAAACTGAAATGAAGGCAATGAAGAAAACACAAACTGAGGGATGGCTGGATATGGAAAATCTGGGTAAATGAACAGAAACTACAGAGACAAGTATAAGCAACAGAATACAAGAGATAGAATAAAGAATCTCAGATGCTGACGATACTATAGAAGAAATAAACTAATTGATCAAAGAAAACAGCAAATCCAACAAATTCTTAACACAAAATATCCAGGAAATTTGGGAAACCATGAAAAGACCAAACCTAAGAATAATAGGGATAGAAGGAGAAGAATTCCAGCTCAAAGGCACAGAAAATATATTCAACAAAATTATAGAAAAAAAAAACCTTTTCCAACCTAAAGAAGAATATTCCTATGAAGGTACAAGCAGCATACAGAACACTGAATAGACTGGATCAAAAAAATAAATCCCCTCACCATATAATAATCAAAACACAAAACATACAGAATAAAGAAAGAATAAAGGCAAAAGGTCAAGTAACATATGAATTTAAACCTATCAGAATTACATCTGACTTCTCTATGGAAACATGAAAGCCAGAAGGTCTTGGATATATGCGTTGCAGACACTAAGAGACCATGGATGCAAACCCAGAGTACTATACCCAGCAAAGCTTTCTTTCACCATTGATGGAGTAAGCAAGATATTCCAAGAAAAAATAAAATTAAACAATATGTAGCCACAAACCGAGCCTTACAGAAAGTACTAGAAGGAAAACCACAACCCAAGGAAGCCAAAAACACCCATAATAACACAGACGTCTAACAACCCTCCACCAGTACAACTCAAAGAAGGAAGACACACAAACTCTACCACCAAAAAAATGACTAGACTTAACAACAACTGATCATTAATATCACTTATTATCAATGGACTAATTCACCTTTGAAAAGGCACAGGTTAAGAGAATGGATACGAAATCAGGATTCAACATTCTTCTGTTTACAAGAAACACACCTCAACCACAAAGACATACATTATCTCAGAGTAAAGGGTGGGAAAATGTTTCTCAATCAAACAGACCTAAGAAACAATAGGTGTGGCCATACTAATATCTAACAAAATTGACTTCAAATTAAAATCAGTCAGAAGAGATGGAGATGGACACTTTATACTTATAACAGGAACAATTAATCAGAATGAAGCCTCAATCCTTAATATCTAAGCTTATAAAAAGCACCCACATATGTAAAAGAAACATTATTAGAACTCAAAGCACATATTAAACCCCAGACACTAATAGTAGGAGATTTTTAACACTCCTCTCTCATCAATGGACAGGTCAACCAGACAGAAACTCAACAGAGAAATAAGAGAACTAATGGAGGTTATAAATCAAATGGAGTTACCAGACATCTATAGACTATTCCACCCAACTAGGACAGAATATACCTTCTTCTCATCATCTCATGGAACCTTCTCCAAAACTGATCACATATTGATAACAAGCAAGCATCCAAAGATACCAAAAATTTTAGTAAAAACCTGTGTCTGATCAGATCGCCATAGAATAAAGTTAGAATTTAACAACAATTCTACCGTCTGAAAGCCTACAAACTCATCAAAACTGAACAGCCAACTATTGAACCACCCCTGGTAAGGAAAGAAATAAAGAAAGAAATTAAAGTCTTCCTTGAATTCAACAAAAATAAAGACACAAAGTACCCAAACCTATGGGACACTCTGAAAGCAGTACTCACAGGAAATTTCATAGCACTAAGCTCCCACATTAAAAAAACAGAGAAAGCTCACTTTAGAGACTTAACAGCACACCTGAAAGCTCTAAAAAAAAAAGACTCGCCCAGGGAAAGTAGAAGACTGGAAACAATCAAACTGAGGGCCGAAATCAACAAATTAGAAACACAGAAAACAATCCAAAGAATCAATGAAACAAAAAGCTTGTTCTTGGAGAAAATCAACAAGATTGACAAACCACTATCCAGACTAATCAAAAGGCAGAAAGAGAACACGCAAATCAATAAGCTCAGAAATGAAAAGGGGGAAATAACAACAGACACTGAGAAAATTCAGAGAATCATTAGGTCTTACTACAAAAGCCTGTATGCCTCAAAGTTGGGAAATGTAAATGAAATGGACATTTTTTTAGACAAGTACCATATACCAAAATTAAATCAACATGAGGTGAACAATTTAAATTTAAATAGAACATTTAAATAGACAGAGGTGGTGAGGAAATAGAAGCTGTCATAGAAAACTTCCCAAACCAAAAAAAAAAAAAAAAAGCCCAGGAACAGATGGTTTTGATGCAGAATTCTACCAGAACTTCCAAGAAGAGCTGATACCTACACTCCTTAATGTGTTTCACATAATAGAAACAGAAGAGTCATTGCCAAACTTGTTTTATGAAGCTACAGTTACTCTGATACCAAAACCACAGAAAGACTCAACTAACAAAGAGGATTATAGACCAATATCACTAATAAATATCAATGCAAATATTCTCAATGAAATACTGCCAAACTGAATCCAAGAACACATCAAGAAAATAATGCATTATGATCAAGTAGGCTTCATCCTAAAGATGCAGGGCTTGTTCAACATATGAAAATCTATCAATGTAATCCATCATATTAAATAAGCTGAAAGAAAAAAAATATGATCGTTTCATTAGATGTTGAAAAAGCATTTGACAAAACTCAACATCACTTTATGATAAAAGTCTTGGAGAGATTAGGGATACAGGATCATATCTAAATATAATAAAGGACATATAGAGCAAGCAGACACCTAACATCAAATTAAATGGAGAGAAACTCAAAGCCATTCTACTAAAATCAGGAAAATGGCAACGCTGTCCACTCTCTCCACATCTCTTCAATATAGTGCTTTAAGTTCTAGCAATAGCAATAAGACAACATAAGGAGATCAAGGGGATTTGAATTAGAAAGGAAAAAGTCAAACTTTTGTTATTTGCAGATGATATGATAGTGTACATCAGTGACCCCAAAAACTCTATCAAAGAACTCCTACAGCTGATGAATGCCTTCAGTAATATGGCAGGATACAAAATCAACTCAAAAAAATCAGTAGCCCTCTTATACATAAAGGATAAAGAAGCAGAGAGGGAAATCAGAGAAGCATCACTTTTCACGATAGCCACAAATAGCATAAAGTATCTTGGGGTAACACTAACCAAGGAAGTGAAAGGTCTATTTGCCATGTATTTCAAGGCTTTGAAGAAAGAAATTGAAGAGAACACCAGAAAATGGAAGGATTTCCCAATCTCTTCTATTGGGAGGATCAACAGAGTAAAAATGGCAATTCTACCTAAGGCAATCTATAAATTCAATGCAATCCCCATCAAAATCCCCAAAAATTCTTTACAGACTTTGAGAGAACAATAATCAACTATAATGAAAAAAAAAAACTCAGGATTACCAGAATAATCCAATTCAATAAAGAAACTTCCAGAGGCATTACCATCCCTAACTTCAAACTCTATTACAGTGCTACAGTAATGTAAACAGCTTAATATTGGAATAAAAACAGAGATGTAGGCCAATGGAATCAAATCGAAGAAGAAGATATTAACCCACAAACCAATGAACACCTGATTATCGACAAAGGAGCTCAAATTATACAATGGAAGAAAGAAAGCATCTTCAAAATATGGTGCTGGCATATCTGGATGTCAACCTGTAGATGAATGGAAATAGATCCATATCTATCACCATGTACAAAACTCAAGTCCAAATGGATTAAAGACCTTAAATAAATCCGAGCACACTGAACCTGATATAAGAGAAAATGGGAAGTAGACTGAAACACATGGGCACAGGAGACCACTTCCTACGTATAACCCCAGTAGCACAGACAATAAGAGCAATAATGATCCTTTATTGTATAAGATTTTTTTGGCTATCCTGGGTTTTTGTTTTGATTATTATCTTCTCAAGGTCTGTGAAGAATTTTGATGGGATTTTGATGGGGATTGCATTGAATCTATAGATTGCTTTTGGTAGAATTGCCATTTTTACTATGTTGATCCTCCCAGTCCAAGAGCAAGAACCTGGAAACAACCTAGATGCCCTTCAATAGAAGAATGGATGAAGAAAGTATGGAATATATACATATTAGAGTACTACTTAGCAGTAAAAAACAATGACTTCTTGAGTTTTGCGTGCAAATGGATGGAAATAGAAAACACTATCCTGAGTGAGGTAAGCCAGACCCAAAAAGAGGAACATGGGATGTACTCACTCATATTTGGTTTCTAGACATAAATAAAGGACATTGTGCCTATAATTCGTGATCCTAGAGAAGCTAAGAAAAACATATAGTCATCCTCCTGGATATTAACCTTCATCAGGCGATGAAAGGAGACAGACATAGAGTCCCACATTGGAGCACCAGATTGAAATCCCAAGGTCCAAATCAGGAGCAGAAGGAGAGAGAGAATGAGCAGGGAACTCAGGACCGCGAGGGGTGCACCCACACACTGAGACAATGGGGATGTTCTATCAGTAACTCACCAAGGCCAGCTGGACTGGGTCTGAAAAAGCATGGGATAAAACCGGACTCTCTGAACATAGCAGACAATGAGGACTGCTGAGAACTCAAGAACAATGGCACTGGGTTTTGATCCTACTGTACATACTGGCTTTGTGGGAGCCTAGGCTGTTTGGATGCTCACCTTACTATACCTGGAAGGAGGTGGGAGGCCCTTGGACTTCTCACAGGGCAGGGAAGCCTGACTGCTCTTTGGGCTGATGAGAGAGGGGGAGTTGACTGGAAGAGGGGGAGGGAAATGGGAGGGAGTGGCAGGGAGGAGGCAGAAATCTTAAATAAATAAATAAATAAATAAATAAATAAATAAATAAATAAATAAATATAAACAGAGCAGTAATGAATAAATGGGACCTCCCGAAACTGAGACACTTCTATAAAGCGAAGGACACTGTCATTAAGACAAAAAGGCATCCTACTGAATGGGAGAAGATCTTCACCAATTCCATATCAGACAAAAGACTGATCTCCAAAATATATAAAGAACTCAAGGCTGGAACGGGGTAGTGAGTACAACCGGGCAGGTGGGAGTTCCTTTGTTTCAATAGCCTGCCAGCAGCAGCAAGGAAGGTGTTTTGTCAGCGAGGTCCCTGGCAAGACAGGCACCCTGATCCTGTTCTGGAAGATCCATCAGAGAGGTGAGTGTGTTCTTGTCCTGCAGCAGGGGCCTGAAAAGGGAGCACAGACATCCTCCGACCCCCTTAACTCCCTGGTACTTTTGCAAGGGTTGCTCCCCTCTGCTACGGACTCTCTTCATAACCCATCCAAGCTTGCTCCCAGGAACCCCCTTCCTTATTTCTCCCTTCCTTGGCGCCATAAGATCCCCCTCCCCAGCTCAGCCTGTTTGGGTGCTGGGACGGGGTAGTGAGTACAATTGGGCAGGCGGTAGTTCCTTTGTTTCAATAGCCTGTCAGCAGCAAGGAAGGTCTTTTGTCAGCAAGGTCCCTAGCCAGCCAGGGGCCCTGATCCTGTTCCAAAAGATTCATCAGAGGGGTGAGTGTGTTCTTGACCCACGTCAGGAGCCCGGAAAGGGAGCACAACATTCCCCGACCCCATAAATTCCTGGTCCTTCTGCAGGGGCTGCTCCCCACTGCTATGACCTCTCTCTTCCTAACCCATCCCAGCTTGCACCCAGGAACCCCCTCCCTTCTTCCTCCCTTCCTCAGGGCCATAAGATCCCCAGCTCAGCCTGTTTGGGTGCTGGGTTGGGGTGGTGAGTGCAACCGGGCGGGCAGGAGTTCCTTTGTTTCAATAGCCTACCAGCAGCAAGGCAGACCTTTTATCAGTGAAGCCCTAGGCCAGCAAGGGAACCTGATCCTGTACCAGAAGATCCATTGGATAGCATTTGAAGGAAGAGATGGGCAGGCGCCAAGGCAAGAATTCCTCCATCAATCCGAAAAACAACATGAAAAAAAAAAAAACAGAACACAGCAATCTTACAACAGAAGAACTTGAACAGCCTAATCCAGAAGAAGTGGAAAAAATTGACATTATGAAAGTGATAGAGTCCCTTAAACAGCATGTGAAAAATGTCCTTATAGAAATGGATGAGAAGTATAACAAGAAGTTTGAAGAAATGAGTAAATCCATTAATGATACCCTGGGAAACCAAGAAAAAACAATCAAACAGATAATAGAAACAGTTCAAGAATTGAAAACTGAAATGGAGGCAAGGAAGAAAACACAAACCGAGGGCCAGCTGGATATGGAAAATCTAGGTCAACGAACCCCCGGCCACTTAGGTGAGAATACCAGAGAGAAGAGAAAAACCAAGAAATAAAACACCCATTCAACAAAGACAAATCCAAGTGTCAACACCTAAACTACAATCACCCAAAACCAGATGCTTAAATGTAAATTGAAGAATACAATGAACAACAGAAAGGGGAGTATATCACCACAATACCCCAGCAGTCCTATAGCAGCAAGAGCTGAGCATTCCAATGCAGTTGAATCACAAGACAATGACTTTAAAACAAACACTATGAATATTATAGAGGTTCTCAAAGAGGAAAATGAAAAAAAAAATCTTTAAATAAATTGAGGGCTTTTGTCTGTGAGGTCCCTGGACAGCAAGGGGACCTGATCCTGTAACAGAAGATCCATTGGAGGGGTTCGTGTGTTCCTGACCTGAGGCAGAAGCCCCGGAAAGGGAGCACAGATATTGCTCAATCCCCTAAATTTTCTGGTCATTCTGCAGGGGCTTCTCTCCCCATCTACTGCCTCTCTCTTCCTGTTCCATCCCAGCTTGATCCCAGGCACCCCTTCCCTTCTTCGGGGCCAGAAGATCCCCCAGCTAAGCCTGTTTGGGGCTGGGATCAGGTGGTAAGTGCAACCTTGCTGGAGTTCCTCAGTTTCACTAAGCCTGCAAGCAACAAGCTAGCCCTTTTGTCTGTGAGGTCCCTGGCCAGCAAGGGGCCATGATCCTGTACCAGAAGATCCATTGGAGAGGCCCCTGGCCAGAAAGGGGCCCTGATCTTGTACCAGAAGATACATCCAAGAGCATTTGAAGGAAGACATGGGCAGGTGCCAATGCAAGAATTCCTCCAACAATCTGAAAAACAGCATTATAACGCCAGAACCCAGCAGGAAGATTTGTACACCATAATCCAGAAGAAGTAGAAAATATAGACATTATGAAAGTGAGAGTCCCTTAAACAGGATATGAAAAACTCCCTTAAAGAAATGGATGAGAAGAATAACAAAAAATTTGAAGAAATGAAAAAAAAATCTCTAAAAGATACCTTAGGAAACCAAGAAAAAACAATCAAATGGATAATGTAAATAGTTCAAGACATAAAAACTGAAATGGAGGCAATAAAGAAAACACAAACCAAGGGCTGGCTGGATATGGAAACTCTAGGTAAACAAACAGAGACTACAGAGACAGCATAACTAACAGAACACAAGAGATAGAAGAACGAATCTCAGATGCTGAAGACACTATAGAGAAAATAAACACACTGATAAAAGAAAACACCAAATCCAACAAATTCTCATCACAAAACATTCAGGAAATATGGGACACAATAAATAGACCAAACCTAAGAATAATAGAGATAGAAGAAGGAGAAGAATTACAGGTCAAAGCCCAGAAAATATATTTAAGAAAATTGTGGAAGAAAACTTTCCTAACATAAAGAAAGATATTCCTATGAATATTCAAGAAACATACAGAACACCAAATAGACTGGATCAAAAAAAATCCCCTCAACATATAATAATCAAAACAAAAAACATACAGAATAAAGAAAGAATATTAAGAGCTGCAAAGGAAAAAGGTCAAGTGACTTATAAAGGTAAGCCTATCAGACTTACACCGGACTTCTCTATGAAAACTATGAAAGGCAGAAGGTCCTGGATAGAGGTACTGCAGTAACTAAGAGACCATGGATGCAAGCCCAGACTACAATACCCAGCCAAGCTATCATTCACTATCAATGGAGAAAACAAAATATTACAGTATAAAAACAAATTTAAACAATACATAGCCACAAATCCAGCCTTAAGAAATTAATAGAAGGAAAATGACAACCCAAGGAATCCAACATGACCAACACTGCATACAACAACTCAGACATCTAGTGACCCTTCACCAGCATAACTCAAAGAAGGGAAACACAAAAACTCTACTACCGAAAAATAATAATAACCAGAGTCAACAACCACTGGTCATTAATATCACTTAATATCAATGGACTCAATTCACCTATAAAAAGACACAGGCTAAGAGATTGGATGTGAAAACAGGATCCAAAATTCTGCTGTTTACAAGAAACACACCTCAACCACAAAGGCAGACATCTACTCAGAGTAAAGGGTTGGGAAAAAGTTTTTCAAGGAAATGGACCTAAGAAATAAGCAGGTGTGGACATACTGATTTCTAAAAATTGACCTCAAACTAAAATCAATGAGAAGAGATGGAGACAGACACTTTATACTCATAACAGGAACAATTCATCAGGATGAAGTCTCAGTCCTGAATATCTATGCCCCTAATATAAAAGCACCAACTTATGTAAAAGCAACACTACTAGAACTCAAGGCAAACATCAAACGAAAAACACTAATAGTAGGAGACTTCAACACACCTCTCTCAACAATGGACAGGTCAATCAGACTGAAACTTAACAGAGAAATGAGAGAATTAATGGAGGTAATGAATCAAATAGACTTAGCAGACATCTATAGAACATTCCACCAAAATCTCTTCTTCTCTGCAGCTCATGGAACCTTCTCGAAAACTGACCATATACTCGGAAACAAAGCAATTTCCATAGTTACACAAAAAATATTAAAAACCATCAGTGTCTTAATAGATCACCATGGGTTAAAGTTAGAATTCAATATCAATGCTACCCCCAGAAAGCCTACAAACGCATGGAAACTGAACAGTCAACTAATAAACCACACCTGGGTCAAGGAAGAAATAAAGAAAGAAATTCAAGTCTTCCATGAATTATTGAAAATAAAGAGACAACATACTCAAACCTATGGGACACTACGAAAGCAGTGCTAAGAGGAAAGTTCAAAGTACTAAGTGCCCAATTAAAGGAAACAGAGAAAGCACACATTGGAGACTTAACAACACACCTGAAAGCTCTAAAAAAAAAAAAAAGCAGACTCACCCAAGAGAAGTCCAAAACTGGAAATAATCAAACTGAGGGCGGAAATCAACAAAACAGAAACACAGAAAACAATCCAAAGAATCAATGAAACAAAAAGCTGGTTTTTGGAGAAAATCAACAAGATTGATAAGCCCCTATTCAAACTAATCAAACGGCAGAGAGAGAACACACATATTAGTAAGATCAGAAATTAAAAGGGGGACATAACCACAGACACAGAGGAAATTCAGAGAATCATAAGATCTTAATACAAAAGACTGTATGCCACAAAACTGGAAAATGGAGAAGAAATGGACTTTTTTTTAGATAAGTACCATATACCAAAGTTAAACCAAGACTAGGTGAATGATCTAAATAGACCTGTTAGTCGCGAAGAATTAGAAACTGTTATCAAAAATCTCCCTTCCAAAAAAAGCCCAGGATCAGATGGTTTCAATGTAGAACTCTATCAGAACTTTCAAGAAGAGCTAATACCTTTACTCCTTAATGTATTTCACAATATAGAAACATAAGAGTCATTGCCAAATTCCTTTTATGAAGTTACAGTTGCCCTGATACACAAACCACACAAAGACTCAACCAAGAAAGAGAATTACAGGCCAATCTTTCACATGAACATCAATGCAAAAATTCTCAATAAAATACTGGCAAACAGAATCCAAGAACACGTTAGAAAAATTATCCATTATGATCAAGTAGAATTCATCCCAGAGATGTGTTGAAATAAGGGCGGCCGGGGCTGTGTCCCCAGCACCCCAGCCGCCTGCTCGGCTAGCTTATGCCCTGAAATAACAACACACAAACTATATTCATTTAAATACTGCTTGGCCCA
>JABTXL010020168.1:1133782-1211121 GCA_025134845.1 Neodon shergylaensis
GCTTAACCAATGAAATCAACAGATTGATATATGACACTCCCACATCAGAGATGCAGGGCTGGTTCAACATATGAAAATCTATCAATGTAATCCATCATATAAATAAACTGAAAGAAAAAAAACATACGATCATTTCATTAGATGCTGAAAAAGCATTTGAAAAAATTCAACACCCCTTTAGGATAAATGTCTTGGAGAGATTGGAGATACAAAGGTCATACCTAATATATTAAAAGCTATTTACAGCAAACCGACAGCTAACATCAAGTTACACGGAGAGAAACTCAAAGCCTTCCCACTAAAATCAGGAACACAACAAGGCTGTCCACACTCTCCATACCTCTTCAATATAGTGCTTGAAGTTCTAGCAATAGCAATAAGACAACATAAGGGGATCAAGGGGATTCGAATTGGAAAGGAAGAAGTTAAACTTTCATTATTTGCAGACGATATGATAGTGTACATAAGTGACCCCAAAAACTCTACCAAAGAACTCCTACAGCTGATAAACACCTTTAGTAATGTGGCATGATACAAGTTCAACTCCAAAAAATCAGTTGCCCTCTTATACACAAAGGATAAGGAAGCAGAGAGGGAAATAAGAGAAGCATCACCTTTCACGATAGCCACAAATAGCATAAAATATTTTAGGGTAACTCTAACCAAGGAAGTGAAAGATCTATTTGACAAGAACTTTAAGTCTTTGAAGAAAGAAATTGAAGAGGACACAAGAAAATGGAAGGATCTCCCTTGCTTTTGGATTGGGAAGATCAACATAGAAATAATGGCAATTCTACCAAAAGCAATCTATAGATTCAATGCAATCCCCATCAAAATCCCATCAAAATTATTCACAGACCTTGAGAGGCCAATAATCAACTTTATATGGAAAACAAAAAAACCAGGATAGCCAAGACAATCTTATACAATAAAATAACTTCTGGAGGCATTACCATCCCTGACTTCAAACTCTATTACAGAGCTACAGTAATGAAAACAGTGTGGTATTGGCATAAAAACAGAGAAGTCGACCAATGGAATTGTATAGAAGACCCGGATTTTAACCCACAAACCTATGAACACCTCATTTTCGATAAAGGAGCTAAAATTATACAATGGAAGAAAGAAAGCATCTTCAACAAATGTTGCTGGCACAACTGGATGTCAACCTGTAGAATGAAAATAGACCCATATCTCTCACCATGCACAAAACTCAAGTCCAAATGGATCAAAGACCTCAATATCAATCTGAACACACTAAACCTGATAGAAGAGAAAGTGGGAAGTACCCTACAACATATGGGCACAGGAGATCGCTTCCTATGTATAACCCCAGAAGCACAGACATTAAGGGCAACATTGAATAGATGGGACCTCCTGAAACTGAGAAGCTTCTGTAAAGCAAAGGACACTGTCACCAAGACAAAAAGGCAACCTACTGACAGGGAGAAGATCTTCACCAACCCCGCAACGGACAAAGGTCTGATCTCCAAAATATATAAAGAACTCAAGAAACTAAACTTTAAAATGCTAATTAATCCATTTAAAAAATGGGGCACTGAACTGAACAGAGAATTCTCAACAGAAGAAGTTCAAATGGCCAAAAGACACTTAAGGTCATGCTCAACTTCCTTAGTGGTCAGGGAAATGCAAATCAAAACAACTTTGAGATACCATCTTACACATGTCAGAATGGCTAAAATAAAAAAAAAACACCAATGATAGCCTTTGCTGGAGAAGATGTGGAGTAAGTGTTAAACTCATCCATTGTTAGTGGGAATGCAAAGTTGTACAACACTTTGGAAAGGAGTGTGGTGGTTTCTCAGAAAATTCGGGATCAACCTACCCCTGCACCCAGCAATACCACTCTTGGGAATATACCCAAGATTTGCCCTATCATACTACAAAAGCATTTGTTTAACTATGTTCATATCAGGATTATTTGTAATAGCCAGAACCTGGAAACAACCTAGATGCCCTTTAATGGAAGAATGGATGAAGTGTGGAATATATACATATTAGAGTACTACTCAGTGGTAAAAAAACAATGACATCTTGAATTTTACATGCAAATGGATGGAAATAGAAAACACTATCCTGAGTGAGGTAACCAAGACCCAAAAAGATGAACAGGGGATATTCTTACTCATAATTGTTTTCTAGCCATAAATAAAGGACATTGAGCCTATAATTCGTGATCCTAGAGAAGCTAAATAAGAAGGTGAACCCAAAGAAAAAACATATAGTTATCCTCCTGGATATTGGAAACAAACAAGATTGTCATGCAAAAATTGAGTACTTGGGGGTGGGATGGGATGGGGGTAAGGGGAAATGGGGAGAGAAATGTGAGAAGGGGAGGATTGGGAGAGCTTGGGGGAATGGGATGTTGGGATAAAGGAAGGGTGGATATGGGAGCAGAGAAGTATATATCTTAATTAAGGGAGCCATTTTAGGGTTGGCAAGGGACTTGGCTCTAGAGGGGATTCCAGGTGTCCACGGGGATGTCCCCAGCCAGGTCCTTGGACAGCACAGGAGAGTTTGTCTGAACTGGCCTTGTCCCATAGTCACACTGATGAATATCTCTGATATCACCATAGAATCATCTTCTGGTGATGGATGGAGATAGAGACAGAGACCCACATCAGAGCATTGGACTGAGCTCCCAAGGTCCATTTGAAGATCAGAAGAAGGGAGAAGATGAACAAGAAAGTCAGGACCACGAGGGATTGTTCCACCCACTAATACTGATTGCCCGATCTAATGGGAGCTCACCACATCCAGCTGGACTGGGACTGAACGAGCATATGATCAAACTGGACTCTCTGAATGTGGCTGACAATGGGGGCTGACTGAGAAGCCATTGATAAAGACAGTAGGACTTGTTCCTACTTTGTGTTCTGGCTTTTTGGAACCCTAGTCTATTTGGATGCATACCTTCCTAGGCCTGGATGGAGAGGGGAGGGCTTTGGACTTCCCATAGTGCAGCATACCCTGTCCTCTCTAAAGGCTGGAGGGAGAGGGAGGAGAGTGAGTGTGGGAGCAGGAGGGGAATGGGAGGAGGGGAGCAAGTGGAAATATTTGAATGGAAAAATAAAAAAAAAATAGTCAAGGAGCCCAGTGATCACACCTAACCTGGTCTCAGATATGTGATTTTTACTCTGTCTTCTCCATCACTTTACCTTCCTGTCTTGTCCCCACCCTTTAATAGATGACTTACAGGTACTGCTCCTCAATCCCTACCTTCATTTCTTGGGGACTTTGCTAAATCTTCTTCTGGACCCATCTTTTCTCCATCTCCCAATCCATTTCTGTCAGCTGTTATACCTAGAAATACTTTCTACCTGGATCCTCAGTGGCCACAACTGTCATAGCCTGAAGCAGGTGACTCATACTATCTTTTCTGTGGTATTTTTAATCTTTCCAGCTCCCCTCCAACCTGAGAACAATCTTCTTATATATTCCCTTCCCTTTTCATTTTAATTCCACTCACTGGAGTTTCCAATTCTTAGTTAAGACCCAAGGTCTCTCTAGACACTATTTCTTCTGTCAATTTACTGCCTCACTGAAACATGTTGGCAGAATTCCCTTCTCCCACCACACCACCAACTCCCTGAAAATCCCACCTCTGGGTGTGAATAGAACCTTTTTTCTCTTTCCCGAAACCCTTTATCATCTATTCTCTTAGCTCACTATTATTCCTCTCTGCCATCCATGATCTTATCGAAGCATTACCTAAAGCCATCATAATTTCTTAATATCCAGGGAACACACAGTAACAAAGAAATGAATCAACCAACCAACAAATACAAAATAAGATATAGGCACTTAAAATTGAATCAGTCATTCCAACCTGAGATGGTTATATACTGGCATAAAAAAATCAATAACAGCCAGGACAGAATACCTCCACCAGATTCCAGTTATCTTATCTCACTATAATAGACATAGAGAAATGTAATAAAACTGAAGCACAAGGAAAAGACTTCAAAGTAACAATCAAATATGTTCAAAGTCCTGGATAAGTCTATTAATGAAATCTATGAGTCACAAAGACATATTGAAATGAATTCATAAAAACAGTTCAAGGCATGAAAGTAGAAAGGGAGTCACTAAAAAAACCTAAACAGCTATAAAACTCAAATAAAAAATTAGAAATTCCAATAGAACATCCCCATTGTCTCAGTGTGTGGGTGCACCCCTCGCATTCCTGAGTTCCTTGCTCGTGCTCTCTCTCCTTCTGCTCCTGATTTGGACCTTGAGATTTCAGTCCGGTGCTCCAATATGGGTCTCTGTCTCTGTCTCCTTTCATCGCCTGATGAAGGTTAAAATTCAGGAGGATGCCTGTTTGTTTTTCTTTGGGTTCTCCTTCTTATTTAGCTTCTCTAAGAACCTGAATTATAGGCTCAATGTCCTTTATTTATGGCTAGAAACCAAATATGAGTGAGTACATCCCATGTTCCTCTTTTTGGGTCTGGCTTATCTCACTCAGGATAGTGTTTTCTATTTCCATCCATTTGCCTGCAAACTTCAAGAAGTCCTTGTTTTTTACTGCTGAGTATACTCTAATATGTATATATTCCATACTTTCTTCATCCATTCTTCAATTGAAGGGCATCTAGGTTGTTTACAGGTTCTGGCTATTACAAACAATGCTGACCTGGGTCTGAAAAAGCCTGGAATAAAACCAGTCTCGCTGAACATAGCGGACAATGAGGACTACTGAGAACTCAAGAACAATGACAATGGGTTTTTGATCCTACTGCACGTATTGGCTTTGTGGGAGCCTAGGCAGTTTGGATGCTCACCTTACTAGACCTGGATGGAGGTGGGTGGTCCTTGGACTTCCCACAGGGCAGGGAACCCTGATTGCTCTTTGGGCTGACTAGGGAGGGAGACTTGATTGGGGAGGGTGGGAAAGGGGAGGCGGCGATGGGGAAGAGACAGAAATCTTTAATAAAAATAAATAAATAAATAAATAAAAATAAATCATAGAAGCAATCATCTTCAAAACAAATTAGAAAATCAAACAAAGTCCTCACAGATAATCCTCAGTAAATTATACAAGACAAGGAAAAGGAAATCTCAAATGTTGAATATACAATGATGGCTTCTTTGAGCTTCCAGTTGTCAGGCTTCTTCAGCCTCCATATTCCCTTAGTTGCTGTTAGGCCTTCTTATTCCCCAGGGAAAGGTGAGTGCACAACCTGCTCATTCCATAGCCCTGCATGCAGGAAAATCAGATGCAATAGGAAGTCAAGTCAAACAGGAACTCAGTTTATTACTGTGAGCATCAGCTCATATAGCTTAAGTGACATGGGGTGATGTGGAGGTACATCCATCCAATTAGAGGCAACCAAACCCACCCTCTGGCTGAAGGGGCATCTACCTAATTTTTGCTGTCTCATCCTAACTGAAACTTGAGTCAAGCTTTTCTCTGTCCTACAGTCCTTGAAGTACTCGATCCAGGCTTTTTTTTTCTGTCCTATAGGCCTCAAGGTAAAGCCCCTGAGGTAATTTTGGCCCAAGAATAAGATAGGAGACAGAGACAGAGACCCACATTGGAGCACCGGACTGAAATCTCAAGGTCCAAATCAGGAGCAGAAGGAGAGAGAGCACGAGCAAGGAACTTAGGACCGCGAGGGATACACCCACACACTGAGACAATGGGGACGTTCAATCGGGAACCCACCAAGGCCAGCTGGCCTGGGTCCTAAAAAGCCTGGGTTAAAACCGGTCTCGCTGAACATAGCAGACAATGAGGACTACTGAGACCACAAGAACAATGGCAATGGGTTTTTGATCCTACTGCACGTATTGGCTTTGTGGGAGCCTAGGCAGTTTGGATGTTCACCTTACTAGACCTAGATGGAGGTGGGTGGTCCTTGGACTTCCCACAGGGCAGGGAACCCTGATTGCTCTTTGGGCTGACGAGGGAGGGGGACTTGGTTGGGGGAGGGGGAGGGCAAGGGGAGGCGGTGGTGGGGAAGAGATAGAAATCTTTAATAAATAAATAAGAAAAAAAAGAAAAAAAAAAGAACAGGAGCCTGAAAAAAATAGATACCTCATCAAAGAAAAGGTTAACTCTTATATTTTGATTGTGAGCCTAGCCCTTAATGGCTCACCCATCCCTCAAACCCAGAGATATGAAAGAGATATCTTGAAAGAGGGAGCCATTTAGATGTTAGGAAGAAACCCGGTACTAGGGAATTCCCAGAAATCCACAAGGATGACTCTAATAAGACTACTAGCATTTGTGGAGAGGCCTTCCATTATAATTAGTGACAAAAAATGAAGAATTTCTTTATCATCATGTTATCCCATATTTAAGAATTTGAAATCAGGTACGCAAACAAATACTAAGAAACAAATGATCATATAAATTCTACTCATGCATGTAGTATACAAATATACTTAATATTATTTGTTCAAATCTTGAAATATTAATAAATGCTGCATTATGAGTAAACATTTTTAGGCATTAGTATTTTAATGAATAAAGCTAGATGCATAACGTCACAAACTGTATAATTTTATTTGATGAAAAAATAGTTTAAAGGCTAAGAAGAAAGTTAAGTAGACTAGAGAAAGGAAGAAAGAGAGATTGAGTTTTGAATGGATATAGAACTTACTTCACAGTGATAAATATGTTTTAGAATTTGTTAAAACTGGTGATTTCAGAATATTTTTAGTATATCAAATACCTTTGACATATACTGCTAATTTTATGTTGCATTTGAAATATCATTGCATTATTTTATTTGCATGTGTGTTCATTTGATGAATTTAACATTGCTGATGAAATTTGAAAATTAAGGAAAACTGAAACTGATGATTGGGGAATAATGAAATTATCCTAGAAATTGGAAGGCTGAGAGAAGTTGTGTACAAAGAAGCAGAGCAGGTGGATGAATAGTTCAAGGTTATATGTGTCTAGATTGTCACTTCAAGGCCAGGCTTAGGCAAATTGATCATTGTTTTCACAGCAAATAGAAAATAATAAAATCTATCCAACTTAAATAAAAATTTCAATAATCATTTTAAGATTAAACAAATTAGCTAAAAAGTAAATATGGTTATCTCTATGGAGAAAACACTGAATAATCTGCTAAAGACACTCATGAGTATCTGACATAGTTTAGCATAAAATATAATGTATTAAGATGGAATTAAAATATGATAAAATGTCTTGTATATTTTATCTACCTTTAAGAAATTGTAGTTGTCTTACAGTGTTTTAGCAATTTTGATAATAAATTATTCATTTGATTATGTCTTGAAAAAATAAATTTTAAAATATGGTAACAGTTGACTAAATATCACAGACTACTATAGAAGAGAGAATATTGTACCAAAACTATTTAGCAATCCTTTTTTAGCTGCCTTTTCTTTTTGAATCATTTTCATACTATATGTTGCTTTTCTCAAAGCTGTGACAAAATACACAGCAAGAAACAGTGTAAGGGAGAAATGCTTTATTTTTGGATTGTGCTATATGTGATATAGTCCATCATGTAGTAGAAGGTACCATGATATTAGTTAAAGTTGTGCGGTCTCACTGAATCCACAGTAAAGACAGAGAAAGGATTTATAAGAAGTGCTAGACTATAAAACCTCTAAACTTTCCCAGTAACTCACTTTTTTCTAGCTTTGCTCTACTTCCTAAAGTTTCCTCAAATTTCTCAAATAGTCTTATGTGCTAAGAACCTAGTATCCAGTAACATAATGTTTGGGGGAGGTGCATATTTCTTATTCAATAGACAACATTCATCCTATAACCCCGATAAGAACACGGACATATTATGGTACAAGGTGAATTAATTCAGGTTTATATTGTTTCAGTCTTTAAAAGTGTTAACATTGTTCTAAAGTCCAAATGCACTTATGAAACTCAGAGCAATCTCTACACTTCTAGGTCTTGTAAAATCTCAACATGCTAAATAGTTCAAGCATGCAAGGAATTGAATATTGCAAGACAAAATCTAGGGAATAAACCTAACTCCATGTCTTGTACTTGGGGCTTATAATAGAACAATCCTTCCATTTCTGATTCTTGAGGCAAGCATAGCCATCAGCTGCATTTGTTACTTTTCTGTTTCTGTAATTAAATATCATGACCAAAGGCAATTTAACAAAGAGATTTTGTTCATGATGGGAGAGTAATGGCAATAAGTGAAAGACATAGGAGCAGAAATTGGAAGCTGAGAACTTGTATATTTAATACAACCACAAACCAGAGAGAGCAAACTGGAAATGGCATGTGGGTTTTGGTCTCAAAGTCTATCTTATGTGGCATACTTCAGAAAGCCTACACCTCTGCAACTTTCCTCAAAGAGTGACAGCAACTGGGTGCCAAATATTCAGATGTCTGAGACAGTATGGGACATTTCCCATGACCTCATGGTTTGAATGAGAATAACTCCTATTCTAAGTGACCTTAACTCTTTGGAACTGTGGGCCCCAATTAAATAATTTAATAAGCTACTTCAATTGTGGTGTCTTACCACAGAATAAGAATAGATAAGTAACTAAAAAAATCGGCCAACTCCACACTATATCTGTAATTTTCATAGTAGATATTTCAGGATTGGGGCCTTGCCAGTGTCCCAGGATCTCCATTGAAATTTAGTTTTCTGCTTCCAGGCTTCATGCAATGTCTTCTCAGGACCTCAATGTAGGACATTTGACTACAACATGTTCCTTGTCACAATAACTCTTAGAAACTCTGGTGAACGACTCCATGACATTCTCAATCTTGAAAATTTAGCTTACAAAATCACTAGCACCTAAATAACAATGTCAAATTTTATTTTCATGGAAAAACTTCACTCCTTTGGATCTTACCTATATTAACATTTGTGTGCCGACTCTGAGAAAGTAAGTTCCCAGGTACTCTGTAAGAAGTCTTAAAGGTAGTAGTTACCCGCCCACTGGGACGTGGCCTCTTGTACTATATAAACTGATATAGAGAATGAGTCCAGCCTCTTTTTAAACCTCTCTGTTCAGGTTGTAGCCTTTGAATTCTGATCGCCATTCAAGCAGAGGATTTAGATTTGTGAGTCTACCCCTAAATAAATAACCATCTATTTCTCAATTCTGAGCTAGGGTGGGATTTCTTTTAAGCATCATTCTTCATTTGGCAACCACATGGAATCAGACTCCACACCTCCTGGGAGGATGGCCTAATGGCCTAGCCAGTACACAGCCCAGGCAGTCTCCCAACCATTCCCATTTGGCTTGCTTTCACCTAAGTGATTTTTTGTAAAATCCCCACCAGAGCAGAGTTTACTCTCTGTAGCAACTTGACAATTTCCCAAGCACACGCATGATGCCACATTCCCTAACATGGTTACTTGCAGTGTGGTGACTTATACAACTTCCAGTTTCTGCTCCTTGCCTGTGAGTTCTGGTTTTCTTACTCTGTCTATGGAATTCATTTAATTGCTTTTAAATTGTTAAGCTAAGCGTATTTTTTTTTAGTATTTAACTAGTACCAAGTCAGAAAACTAAAGCAGCTCAGACACTAAAGCAGCCCAGGATCATTTCTGTCACCACCAGTTGCATTGCTTCTAGTCATAACTCTGCAACCACAACATCTGTGGACAATAAAGATTGCAGTTTACTGGATCACATAATTAATAAATCAATATGGCAGACTTCATTAATATTGCAACTTTTAGGAACTTTTGCTAATACTATGGATTATATTATGTGAGGCTTATATGGGTATACGGCGATACTTCAGTTTATTGGGTAAAGACATTCAGTTTTCTTCTCCATATTTTATCATTAAGAAAGAATATATCACTTTTAGGAATGATGCAATCTTTACAGACTAAAATGAACAGCTAGTTGACAGAATTAATACCATCAAAAATCAAAGTTTCCTGAAAAAAATAATACTATTAAAAAGGGTAGCATTAATTTTATAGACAAAATCAAATCCATATCTAAGGGTCCTAAGAAGTTATCTGAAAGAATTGATACTGTTGAATTTGATAATCAAAATTTCTTAAAAATTTATTACAAGTTATCAGATAGGCTGTCTCTTCAGGATGGCAATCTACACACTATTCAAGTAATGTCCAAGGATAAGATGTTATCTTTAAAGGAGAAACTTTAGACCTTGGAATAACATGGGCAGAATGAGGACCAGAGGCTAGGTTCCTCAATGAAATCACTAGAAATATATATAGGCTGGGCAACTAAAGCTTTACAAGACAATAATAAAAATATTTGAAATAACTGAAGAAATTATCGGAGTTGATGAACAGGGAAAGAAGACACAAGGACAGGATTCAACATCATCAGTAGCTGACAGAGATGACTTACCCAAGGTTTTAGCTTTCTACCCTGTAATCTACACTGACAAAGCATCAAGTTCTAAAGACCCAAAAGGATCCAAAGAAGGTAGATGGATACCTATAGGAATAAATGATCTAAAAGAAATTAAGCAAGCTCTTGTAACTTAGGGCTTGCATTCCACGGTTGTTAAGAAGAGGATAAACTCATGGTCTTCTAGCATTAAAGCTACTACACATGACTAGATTCTGTTAGTTTCTGCAGTCCTGGATGATGTACCTCAATTAATGTTTAAAATTTATATCAGAGAAGAGGCCAAAATTTTGAAACAATAGGGAAAAGAAAAGGACTTGAGACTTCCCAAGGTCAAATTCTTGGTGAAGGCCCTTATGCTGACCCACAAGTTTAAGCTCTTTTTGATCTTGTCCCTATGCCACAGAACAGCCTTAAATTCTTGGGACAGGATTCAAGAACTAGGAAAACGGTTTGAATCATATACCAGGTTTAAACAAGGCCAGAGAGAACATTTTACTGACTTTCGTAAAGATTAACTAAGGCTGTACAAATGGGAGTAATAGACCCAGATGCTAGACTAGTACTTAATGAATCAGTGGCTTTTGAAAATGCCAGCTTAGAATGCAAAAAGATACTTGGGCCTTTAAAGGGTAGATCAGCACCTACGGAAGAATGGATCCTTAATACATTGAACACTGAGACATTTGACTATAATACTAAATCTTGGGTAGAAAAAGCAATTTGCAAAGAATGGCGAGACATCAAAATGCCAAATGTTTTAATTGTGGTATGATAGGACATTTTAGAAGGGACTGTAGACAAGAAATTCCTAGGAATAATGTCTCTTCAGGTATATGTAGAAGGTGTGTCAAAGGCCAAGAATGGAACAGTGAATGCAGATCAACAAAAGACATATGAAGAAACATGATACAATCAGGAAACTCCTTGAGGGGCCTCTCGCAGGCCACCAAGCCAAAACTGGCCCAGTCATTCCCAGTAATGGTGAAGGACATGTCTCACCAGGAAAATTAAAAAATCGAGAGCCTTCTGTTAAAGACCATGTTCTTCTAGATGATGGCATAAATATGGAGGATAAGTCAAAAATTCCAATAGGGAATAAGAAACATATATTCTGGCAGATGTCTATAAATGATCAAAGATGAAGCTAAGAGTGCATATTAATGGCATTATAATTGTTGGTCTGATATACACAGGCACAGATGTGAATATCACTACTCCAAAATTTTGGCATCCAAATTGGCCTCTTCAAGAGGCAGATGTTCATTTACTAGGAATAGGAACCCTATCTCAAATTAAACAAGCATGAGATGGGTTGACTGTATTGGCCCAGAATGTCAAGTGGGAAGCTGAGGCCATATGTTGCTAATATTGCACTAAATTTATGTTTTTTTTTTTTTTACCTGCTACAGCAATGCAATACCCAGATTAACATTCATGTAGTTCCAGGAACTCATAATTCTGGGAAGGATATTATAAGGTTCTGAACAAAAAGGTTACCAGCCATTCAGACTGTACAAGAACATAAAGTAACTAGCAAACCTTTAGAGGTACCAACAGCCCTACCTTTAAAATGGAAAATTTTCTAGGCTCAGGGATTGTTTGGGGAAAAAAGGGAAAATTGGATGTGATAATAGTTTAGTGTGAGCTTATTCACACTAATAATAATAGTGAGGAATAGTGTGAATACTTGTGAGTTATTATTTATAGACAAATACATTGTTATAGATTCTTGTATACTGATACAAAGTTAAATTACATTGAATATTTTATGCATGCATGCTTCTACCTCTGCTTAAAACATTTTTTATATATTGATATATGTTTATCATATTGCAATGTATATTTCTATCTCTTATCAAGATACTTATACATTGTTTACATTTTGAGGTTATTGTCCTCATTTGTTGCATAATTGTTTATTGTATTATAGTCTAATATGAAGTCTTAGTCTTTATGTTATATAGTTATTAAGGATTATAGATCAATAGTCATCTATGTTTGTAATACTTATAGTTAGACTAATCGGGTTCTTTAGATACATAGATTATATTCAGCATAGATAGGTAACCTTCAGCCACTTCAAAGAGCTGTAGATTATGGCATTTACATAACTTAGTGTTCTGCTGAAGTGAGACATGATTGCCCCTTGCAGCTGAGATCTATTCCCGAGAGAATGTTGAGCACCAAAGACACTCCACTTGGAGCTTGTTTTCTTCTTGGTAAACCGGCCTTTGGGCAAAGAAATGTCCATACTTCAACCACTGACAAGATACATTATACCTAAAATAGATACGTAGGACTATCAAATCTTGCCAAGACATGATAAGATGGAAATCTTGCCAAGACATGATAATATGGTATTGAAAATTTTCCTGCCTCTGAAAATGGTATGTCAGTTATTCTAGGTGTTAGCTAAAGTTGGTTACTTCAGCATTGCATTTGAGACTTTGGGGTGATTGCCCAGGTAGCCAGTTGTCTCTGTCATTTGTTGCTCATTTTGGAAGTTGCTTGATTGCACTTCCTGCTTACTCAAGTAATATTATTTCCCTTCTGGGATCTTCTATGGGGTTGAAGACTAGATAACTGTAGTTACGTTCCTCTCATGACTTGGCTAAGTTATTTATTATATTAGTTAGTATAGTATAATTATTTAATATATTTGTTCTTATTGTATATAATTTTGCATTAGGCTTAGAACTCTCTTGTTTAAACAAAAGAGGGAGGTGCTGTAGGAAGTCTTACAGCCAGTAGGTACCTTCCCACTTGGGTGTGGCCTCTTATATTATATAAGCTGATATAGAGCATGCATCTGACCTCTTTTCCAGACTCTCTGTTCCAGTTGTGAATTTCAATATCTGATCTCCTTTCAAGCAGAGTATTCTGATTTGTTAGTCTACTGCTAAATAAATAACTATCTATTTCTCAATTCTGAGCTAATGTGGGATTTCTTTTAAGCATCCTTCTTCACAGGTAGTTGATTTTGAACATGAAATCTCTTCAGTGTCATTCATAGTTCAAGCTTTGTCCTTTCAAAATTATGTTAACCTCTAATAAAGAAAACCTTTGCTCAGTATTAGCATATATTTACATTTCATTCTCTGATCACTGTTTGTAAAGTGGATATATGTACGGAATGATTTTTTTCAACAATACTCAAATCACACCATGGCTCTCTGAATGCTAAGCAAATGCTCTACTACTGTTGAGCTATATATCAGGCCCTTGTGTGGTAGTTTAAATATAATTGGCCCCCATAAGCTTCTAGAGAGTTGTATCCGGGCCCTAACATCTTCTTTCGGAAAGTCATGAGAAGATGTGGTATCAATGGACAGACACAGACACCTGGAATCTGGCATACTCATTTATTTAATGACTGGGTGGGACATACATTTCTTGTGAGTATTTAGACATTCCAATGCATTGATAATCTATTGACTCCTCATTAGCTTGGCATGAACAGGACCTCTGACACCCAGTGCCTGTTGATAGGCCCTAAGCCTATATTACATGGTCTTCCTTCATTGGCTAGTTATGATCATGACCACTAACAGTGCCGTTGCTAGGCCCTCAGACATTATCACATGGTTGACTCTTTTTTTTTTAATTTTTTATTGAGAAAAAGAAAAAAAAAGTTTCCGCATCCTCCCAGCCTCCCATTTCCCTCCCCCTCCTCACACCCTTCTCCCCCTCTCCCCACTCCTCTCCCTCTCCAGTCCAAAGAGAAGTCAGGGTTCCCTGCCCTGTGGAAAGTCCAAGGTCCTCCCCCTCCGTCCATGTCTAGGAAGGTGAACATCCAAACTGGCTAGGCTCCCACAAAGCCAGAACTTGAAGTAGGATCAAAACCCAGGGCCATTGTCCTTGGCTTCTCATCAGCCCCCATTGTTCGCCATGTTCAGAGAGTCCAGTTTTATCCCATGCTTTTTCCGTCACAGTCCAGCTGGCCTTGGTGAGCTCCCCATAGATCAGCCACACTGTCTCAGTGGTTGGGTGTACCCCTCGTGGTCCTGACTTCTTTGCTCATGTTCTCTCTCCTTCTGCTCCTCATTGGGAACTTGGGAGCTCAGTCCGGTGCTCCAGTGTGGGTCTCTGTGACTGTCTCCATCCATCACCAGATGAAGGTTCTATGGTGATATGCAAGATATTCGTCAGCATTGCTATAGGATAAGATCATTTCAGGTTCCCTATCCTCAGCTGCCCAAGGAACCAACTGGGGACCTCGCCTTGGGCTCCTGGGAGCTACTCTAGGTTCAAGTCTTTTGCCAACCCTAAGGTGGCTCCCTTAACTAAGAATTGTGCTTCCGTGCTCCCCTATCCAACCTTCCTTTATCCCAATCATCCTGTTTCCCCAAGTCTCCCTCATCCTCCCCCTATCACTTTTCTCTCCCCATCCCCCATTACCCCCATCCCACCCCACCCCCAAGATCCCAAATAAGAAGGTGAACCCAAGGAAAATCATATAATTATCCTCTTGGCTATGGGAAGTAGACACATGGTTGACTCTTATTGTCTAAGTATAATCAAGACCTCTGACAAGACCAGCCAACTCTAGGTTGGCTCCTCTTGGCATGGTACAAATCCACCCTTTTATATTTATTATTACATGCGTGCTCAGTGGGAGCCAGTATTCTTTGCTCAGGCCTTGTCCCCACCTCAGGAGGGGAACATACACATCTGTGTCTACCAAGCCTCTAACAGCTTGCTCATTAAGAGAGATGTTCATCATTGGGGAGCAGAGAAAAATGGGCAGTAACCAATAATTTTTTGGATTACCAAAGCCTCCTCTTACTTGTGGGACTGAAGAACACACAGTCTGGAGTTTAAAGGGGCAGGTGCTTCGACAGATTTTGATCTGGAATTCATCCTTTGCAAAATGAAATTTCCTATTGCATCTGTGGCATTGGGTGTTTGGTTGTACATGGGGGCAGTCATATAACAGATGGCCTGGTTTGCTACATCCCTAGCAAGATTTATCTACTTGGTTGTCCTGGGGTGTATCATTAGCATGCTGCCTATCCAGAGGGAGGTCATCCAGGGAAATGATGAAGGCAGCAATGGGACAGTAACTGGGGTCAATAGTCTTGTGGCTAGTATGCACTTGTGAATATTCTTATTGTGGACTGATGTGACCACATTGTGGTTGGGGACATTAAGCCTTTCCCAAACCAATTTTTTGATTAACATTTCCTTAGTCGGCCCCAGATCTACTCTCTGCTCCACCATCTCATTGATTTGTGCAAGAAAATCAGTAAAGTGTCCCCCTGGCCATTGAATAAGATTTCTGAAGTAAGATGAAAGGTCCCACAAGTGGCATGCCTTAAGAACCTCTAAGGTTCAGAAATCTATTGGTAGTAGGCTTGATGGCCAATCTCTGACTGATGGATGGGATGAACAAAGTTACCTCAACCAGTGAGCAAGTCAAGTCACTGGGACATTAATTAAGAGGTTTGTTCATCCTTGAGCTTCTGCTAGATCCTTGTAAACTCATTTCCAGCTAATAAAGGCAGCCACCTCCAACACAACTCTGAGCAGACTATACCCATCAAACTAAGTCTGTAGTTGCATTGCACATTGAGTAAGGATCTTTTGAAAGTAGTGTGAATCTTGGCCCTACTTATTAATGGCCTTTCAGATAAGTGAGAGATCAGTTACAACACTGAGAATCCATTTTGTCCCCACGTTGACCATAAAGTCTTTTGCAGGTGTTTAAGGCCCGAGACAGAAGGCCTGCAACAGCTAGAGATTATATCACAATGCAAAGGAATCTCTGCCTTCAGGGGCAGGCAGACCTTGAGGCACTTCTATTAGGGGAGAGAATTGCTTAGCTCTGACATAATCACACAGAATATGTATTAATTAAATCACTGCATAGTCCATTAGCTATAACTTTTTATTGACTAACTATTATATATTAATTTAACCCATTTCTATTAATCTGTGGCTTATCGGCTAAAATTCTAGCATCTGTCTCTGGCAGGGCGACATGACTTCTCTCTGATTCTGCCCTTTTTTCTCTCAACATTCATTTTAGTTTTCCCTGCCTAGCTCTTTCTGCCCTGCTCTGCTATTAACACAAAGCAATCCTTTATTAACCAATGGTATTCACAGCAAATAGAGGGGAATCCACATCACACTTACCTTCGCATAGTACCTCATGGAAGTGTAGCCTACTGCAGCAGGAGTGGACATGACAGGAAAGTGGCACATGCAGGTTTAACTACGGCTGTACTCTCCTTAACATGTTTTGTAAGACTTGAATTGTCTCTCTCCTCATCAGATGTCTAGGAGAGATCAGACATGGAAGGGGTAGAGGGGGAAAGGCTACCCACTTTGTAAAGGGTGACATTGGTCAACAGGAGTGAGAAATTTTATCAGGCCTTTGTGTCTTTTGATTAGTGGGAAACTCTGTGATTCTTTAGGCCACAGCCATATGTCCACATGGTGTCTGTGGATGGGGTAAAACATTTAGGTATCGATTCTTGTATATTGATACAAAGTTAAATTATATTGACTATTGTATGCATGCTTGTTTCTACCTCTGTTTAAAACATTTTTTATGTATTGACATATATTGTATTGATATATATATATTGTATATATTTACCATATTGCAGTGTACATTTCTACCTCTGATTAAGATACTTATATAATGTTTGTGTATTGATATATATTTACCATATTGCAGTGTATATTTGTACAGTGTTTATATTTGGAGGTCATTATCCTCATTTGTTAAATAATTGTTTATTGTCTTAGTCTTTAAGTTAGATAGATATTGAGAATTATATAGATTAATGGTCATCTAAGTTTGTCATTTATAATTAGACTAATCAGATATATAGAGATTATACTCAGTATAGATAGATAATCTTCAACCTCTTCAAAGAGCTGTAGAAAATGGCCTTTAATCTAACTCAGAGTTTCGTGATAGTGAGACACAATTCCTCCTGGCAACACCACTCTATTCCTGAGAGAATGTTGAGCACCAAAGACACTCCAACTGGAGCCTTTCTTTTTTTTGGCAGAACTGGCCTTTGGGCAAAGAAATGCCCATACTTCAACCACTGACAGAGATACAGAGTGTGCATCAATGGATAAAACAGGACTGTCATATCCTGCCAAGACAGGGTAAGATAGTTTTGAAAAGTTCCTTGCCTTTAATAATGGTATGTCAGTTATGTTAGGCCTTAGCCAAAGTTGGTTGACTCAGCTTTGCAAACGAGACTTTGGGTGATTGCCCAGGTAGTCAGTTGTCTCTGTCAATTGTTGCACATTTTGGATATATCTCGTTTGTTAAGTAATATTTATTCCCTTCTTGGATCTTTGACGGAGTTGAAGATTATATAATTGTAGTTACTCTCTACATTATTTAGACTCCTTGAGATAGAATGTTTAGCAAAACTCTTGTTCTCAATATTGTTTGTTATATTTATTATTTGTTATTATTGTATATAGTTGTATTTGGTTTAGTTCTGTCTTATTTAGACAAAAGGGGGAGATGTAGCGATAAGTCCCGCCCCTTAGGGGGCGTGTTCGCCTCGGGCTAATGTTTACCTATAAATCTGGCCAGAACGCAGCGTTTGCTTCTGCTTTCCTGGTCTCCATGGGAACGGTGGTTCTGTAAGTCTATTTCTCCATTAAAGCTGTCTGCATTCGTTACAATCTGTCTGCATTCGTTTATGCCGTTGCAAGCCAAGTCTTAGTTCCACCTCTTGTTGAGTCAGCCCTTATGTAGAAATCTTGGGTTAACCAAAACAAAACATGGGCATTCCTAACTGGGCCGACAAACATGACAGACAACACAAAACAAGGAAAAGAAAGGGGTTCAAATGCTTACCTGATGAAGGGACTGAGAGATATTCTCAGTGACAATACACCATCTTGGTTGACACACAGGATCAAGTTATTTATGATGTCACCATGCCACAAAGCAGACTTAAATGCTTGGGACAGAATTCAAGTACTAGGAAAAGAACTTGAATAATATATTAGGGTTAAACAAGACCAAAAAGAATCCTTTAGTGACTTTCTACAAAAATTGACTAAGGCTGTACAAATAGGAGTAATAGACCCAGAAACTAGATAAGTACTTATTGAATCTCCGGCTTGTGAAGATGCCAATATAGAATGAAAAAAGATACTTGGGTATTTAAAGGTTAGATCAGCACCAATGGATAAATGGATCTTCCATACAATGAACATTGAGACATGCGACTATAGTACTGAGTAGGATAAGCATTTTCTAAAGGAATGAGGAGACATCAAAGTTCCAAATGTTTTAATTGTGGTAGACTAGGACATCTGAGAAGGGATTGTAGACAAGTTCCTAGAAGTAATGTCTCTTCTGGGAATGGCCAAAACAGAAAGTTGCAACATTCTGGAATATGTAGAAGATGTGGCTAAGGTTGACACTGGACCAATGAATTTAGATCAATAAAACACAGAAAAAGCAACCTGACACCATTGGGGAAGTCTTTGGGAGCCCACTCTCAGGTCTCCAAGTCAAACATGGTCCAGGCATTCCCAGTCACTATGGAGGATATGTCTCACCAGGAAAATCAAAAAAATCCATTGCCTGCTCTACAAAAAGTATACTGTTTTGGATGATGGAATAAACATACGGGATTAATCAAAACTTCCAATAGGAAATAGGAAACATATTTTAGAAGACTTTTATACATGATCAAAGACCAAATCTAATAGTGCATATAAATAATATTGTACTTGAGGTATTACTGGACATAGGCATGGATGTGACCATCATTACTCTGGAATTTTGACATGTGAATTGTCCTATTCAATACTAGGAATCAGAACCATATCTCAAATGAGAAAAGCATGGGATGGGTTGAATACATAGAGCCAGAAGTTCAGAGAGGAAGTCTGAGGACATATGTGGCTAATATTGCAGAAAATTTATGGGTTTGTAAACTTCTACAGCAATGAAATACCCAGACTAACATTCCTGACTATAAGAAACTCATGTTTCTGGAAAGGATATTATAAGGTACTAGAAACAAACCATTCAGGCTATATAAGAGCACAAAACAACTAAAAAACTTTCAGAGGTACCAATAACCCTGCCTTTAAAGTGGTTATCTGAATAACCAATTTTTTAAAACAAATTTTCAATGAAATTTAACAGAAGACAAATTGCAGGCTTTAGAATAGCTGGTACAGGAGCAGCTAGATGTTCACCATATTGACAAATCAACCAGCCCTTGTAATTTTCCTGTTTTTTTTTTCTGTTAAAAGAAATCTGGATAATGGAGAATGGTGAGAGATCTAAGAGCTGTCAACAAGATAATTCACCCCATGGATCCTCTAAGATCTTGTAAGATGCCTCTTGTTTGTTCCGAAATAGCTACACAGAAACTGTGTTAATTAAATTACTGCTTGGCCGATTTGCTCTAGCTCCTTATTGGCTGACTTGTACATTTTAATTTAACCATTTCTATTAATCTGTATATTGCCACATGGCTGTGGCTTACTGGGTAAAGTTCTGGTGTCTGTCTCTGGCAGGCTACATGGGTTCTCCTGACCTTGCTTTCTTAATACCAGCATTCAGTTTAGTTTTCCCTGTCTACCTATATTCTGCCCTGATATAGTCTCAAGCCAGCTTTCTTTATTAACCAATCATATTCACAACATATAAAGGGAAATCCACATCACCTCTCCCTTTCTGTTTAAATAAAAAGGAAAGTTTTTAACTTTAACATAGTAAAATTGCATATAACAAAACAGGTATCAAAGGAGAATTATAGTTACAATATTTATATCTACTTTATCTTTTATCATAACTAATAAAAACTATAACTATAAATTCTTCAACTCCATCAAAGACTCCAGAAGGATATAATATTAGCTAAATAAACAGAAAGTACATTTTAAACAACTTTCAAAACTATAGAATTGGCAGAGAGATTTTGCTACCTGGACAGTCAACCAAAGTTCTTCTGTACCATTGGGGTATCCATTCTCAGCCTACAGGCCTATTGTATCCAGCAGACTTTTCCATGAATCAAGAAAGTTCAAAGACAGTTCCACCTATATTTACAGTTTGTCAGACACTTTCTTCTATAACCTGCAGAATTTCTGACAGTCGCTTTCATGAAGCAGGAACCATGATGGACCATCTCACATCAGCAGTTATATCTTTGTGGATCCTGAATGTCCAGTTCATATGTCATAGCATCAAGTCTAGGTAAGAGTGGTTTCTTGTCCAAATGGCTAACAAACTCCATAAGGAGCCTCTTCAATGCCTATCTTCCTCATGAAAGTAGTTTGGTTCTTCCAGGAGCAGATGTGTCTTACTGTTATAAAAAGTCCTACGTTCTTCAACATTTTAAATTGCATATTCTGAAGTCTTTAAAAGATTTTCAGAATGCCTATCCATCTGAAATACATCTCTGTACATCTAGAATATCTAACTAACATGGTTACAAATTTTACTATTATAGATGATTCTCTATTAACCTATATTTCTTAATTATACATTACATTTTTAAATCAGCTGCACAAACACAATACCTTAGTCAAGAGCAGAAATATACATATAATAAAATTGACCTAAATTTTGTATCAATAGTGCAAGATCCATATCAATGAATATCTCTATAGCATAGCCCCCTTTAAATGTAAACAAACATTTATAAACAGTATTTGGCAAAATGGGAATATTTCTCTCCAAACTGATTCCTGCTGTTTGTTGGGGTAGTATTTTTGGTGCTGTTTAGAGTGAGTTTTTGGGGAGTCTTGGTACATCAAACCACATTTTTTTTTCTGGAGGAATTCCACAATTTCTTATCCTCTGTAAAAACAAAAAAGAATCTCTTTTCCAAAGCTACATATCCTTAGACCCAAATTTTGAAGTCAAGATGCCTTTAGAATTTATATGCTGGTTTATTTTAACAGTTTGTACAATAAAATGTCTCATACTACTTGGCTCATTCACAATCAAAATATTAACAGTAAACAATAATATACATATTTCAGACTCTCTGTTTAAATTCCATCTTTATTTTACTTATTTTTCTTTCTCTATTACTTTTTCTACAAGCTTACTCTGTCTCATTAAAGACTTTGGGTCTATGTAGCCATTAGGAAAGTTGTAGCACTCTGTTCCCAAACCCCATTTTAATGCTAAGTCTCCTGAAAGAGCCAGAGTTCATAATGGCAACATGGCCCAGGAAGCCCCTGTTTCAAAACTGCATGACTTTTTTCTGCTACTGCCGATTCAGGAAAACGTCTTTTAAAGTAGCCACATGCTTAACACTGCTTTTTCCCCCTAGAATTCCTTCCCAAACTCTCTCAGGTTTTAAGTGGATTTTAGTTGGCCATATTGGCACAAATTTGTTGTAGGAGGCCACTTGTTCATTCCCAGCTGCTCAGCCACAAAATAACTGCACAGAAACTGTATAATTAAATAACTGCTTGGCCAATTAGCTGTAGTTTCTTATTGGCTAACTCTTACATCTTAATTTAACCTATTTCTATTAATCTGTATATTGCCATGAAGCTATGGCTTACTGGGTAAAGTTCCAGTGTCTATCTGATGGGGATAAATGACTTCTCCTGACTCGGCCATCTTTCTACCAACATTCAGTTTAGTTTTGCCCACCTACCTCTTTTCTGTCCTGCTATAGGGTCAAGCAAGCTTTCTTTATTAACAAATTATATTCACAGCCTACAGAGGGGAATCCCACAATCTGGAATTCCCTTTCCTTTTCTTTTGCCTAAAGGATGTCCTCTTATAGTTATTGATTTAAAATATTGTTTCTTTATTATATCTTTACAAGAAAAGGACAGAGAAAAATATGCCTTCATAGTGCCTCCTTTTAATATTTCTCAGCCTACTAGGAGGTATCAGTGTACCATCCTCCAACAGGGAATACTCAATTGTCCAACCCTGTGCCAATACTTTGTAAGTAAGTCATTTGAAATAATACAAAAAAATTCCTAAATCTATAATTTACCATTTCATAGATGACATTTTGCTATCTTATTTAAACATACATACTTTAGCAAGAATGTTTGATGAGGTAAAGACAGTTTTGCCTAAATGGAGATTATAAATTGTTCATGAAAAACATACTAATAGGAGATTTTTTCAATTACCTACATTATGAAATAGAAAAGTAGAACACAAAATTAGGATAGACTGAGGACTCTTAATGACCTTCAACGATTGTTAGGAGACATTTCCTGTCTATGATGGCTGTTGGAATAACATTTGATCTAATAATCTAATAATTTATTTAAACAAAAGCTTTGATGGTGACAAAGATTTTGTCACTGAGAATTAACAGCTAAAGATGAGAAAGAACTGTTATTCAAGAGAAATTACAGAAGGGAAATGTATATATATATATATATATATATATATATATATATATATATATGTATGTATGTATATAAGTATATAAGTATGTCTTCCTCATACTGTATCATCTTTCATTTTTCAATGGTTTTCTTCACTGCTTGAGGTTAGCTGTTCTACAAATTTCTCTATGGACCAGGATAGTTCAAACTCAGAAGTCTTCCTGTCTCTGACTTCCAAGTACTACAATTAAAGGCATGTCCCACCACACCATGTGCTAAAATATTTTTAATTACTATGAACAAGTTGGAAACTTAACTTAACTGGGTGTGGTTTTTCCCTGACGTCACCACTTTGTTTATTCCATTTTCATCATGATTTTCTTTAAATGTTGTATCTCTTTGGAATGGTGGAGTTGACTCTATTCCATTTCTTGGTGCTCTCTTTCACCTCAAATTTTACATGATGTATTTTTCTTTACTCAGTTTGCCTTTTTCCATTATAGATATACACAAATGTGACCACTAATAACCAAAAGGCATAGTCAACTTATGCTGTTTTGAAAACTCTGCCATCACAATTAATCCAAAACTTTTCAGTGAGATTCAGGTAGACATTAGTGATAATAGCCAAAAGCAGACACATTCTCCACCAAAATATCACAAAAATTACCTCTGGGAAATTTACTAATATCTTTTTCCTCTGAAACCTCTTGAGACATGCTCCCACAGTTCAAATAACTCCCAGCGCTACTGTCTTCCATGTTTCTGTTAGTATGGCATATTAAGACACTCTTACAGAACTAACTGCTTTCCTATTCCAAAATCCAAATTCTTCTAAACAAAAGCCTCACCTCACCTGATCTATCACAGAAATACCCCACTTCCAGTACCAATTTCTGTCTTAGTTCATGTCCTATTGCTTTGGAAAGACACCATTTCCATGGAAATCCTTATAAATAATACATTTGATTGGCACTGGCTGCAGTTCAGATGTTTACTCTGTACTCTACTGTGGGAAAATATTTTTGTACACTGTGAAGATTTGTATCTTCCAAAACATCTTCTGATTAGATTAATAAAAAGATGAAACACAAGTAGCTAGTCATGCAAGGCTAGGCAGGACTTTCAGGCAGATACAGGAACTCATGAGGAATAATCTGAGGCATGGACTTTCATCAGCCAGACATGGAGGAAGTGGGATGCCTTGTACTATGCATAGTTAACAGCCAAGTTGCAAAATTACAACATTCGTAACATTACTGAAAAAAGCAGCTACATTACTCATTCCATTGAAGCTGTGTGTTTAGCTTTACTGGCTTCTCCACTGCTTATCTTTGTGCACAAGGCTTTTTGTTCTCTATATCTTCCCATTTCTCAGTTTAAGAAAAGCGTAGTGGCTGTCATAGAGGCCATGGTTGATTGTATTGACTTCATTGGTAGTCTAGCTAATGTAGAGAAACATAAGAGAATTAAAATAATAGCTAAGAGACTCAATAATAGGGGAAATGGTCTTAGCCACTAGGACAAATCAAAGGTAACTTGAGAAATTTTATCACTTATATAAAAATCTTTAATTTGGTCATTAATATTATGAGAAGAATCTGACACATTAAATAACACATGCCAGGAAACCATTGATGATCAAGAATCTGCTTGGGTGAAAAATAATCTGTAGTAACTCTACTTTGTAAAACTGTGTTCCTCAGCTCACCATTACTTGGCTGATTTTTGTTAATATTTTTGCTGCAGTATTAGTAGTTTTACTAATAATACAGGCTACTTTAGATATCTCCCTTTGCATTGTAATAACTAATCCTGGAATAGGCAATAAAAGAGCTGAAGTGACTTAAAACATTACAGGATCTAATAGATATAAAGGCTCATCAAATTTCATAGGGAGAAATTTTCTAACTATATTGATGAGTTTCAGGGATTTACTGAGTAAAATTGTTGTGATATATGCTATTCCAAATAAGACTTTAAAACATGCAGGGAGGGCAGAATAAGAAATATTTTCATAAAAAAAATGGTCCATCCTAAAAGAAGTTGTTTACCAGAGGGAAGAAGTTGATTGGAAATGGAATTGCAATAACGAGTGATCTTAGTATATTCAAAGCATAAATAATGTGATAGAAAAACACCATTGACAAAAATATCATGAGAAGTCTTATGAATATGAAGGCCAGTGGAATCTATATTATTCCCTGTTAATTGTGCAATGCGCTTATGAGTTACTACTATGCCATAAAAAATCTTTTTAGCAGCCCAGTAATAGATAGGTGGTGTGGGACAATTGTATTCTGTTGATTATATTTTAAATAAACACTGATTGGTCAGTAGCCAGGCAAGAAGTATAGGAAGGACGAGACAGGAAGTAGAGGCAGGTCAATGAGAACAGGAATATTCTGGGAAGAAGGAAGCTCTTTCTGCAGTCCTGTCCAGACACAGAAGAATGAAGATGTGACCTACCCCACTGAAAATGGTACCGAGCCATGTAGCTGACAAATACTAGAATAATGGGTAAATATAAGTTATAAGAGTTAATAAGAAGCCTGAACTAAAGGGCCAATCAGTTTATCATTAATATAGATGATTTCTTTGGGGCTAAATGGCTGTGGGAACTGGTGGGATGACAGAAACTGGGAAGGACAAAAAACTCAGCCTACAGATAGGTTTTCTTTGATAGAAAAAAAATTGCTTTTGTTGAGTGTTATGTGACAAATAAAGCCATAGGTTATTTTCTAGACCATTGGCACTAGATAGCATTATTCTATGGACAATAGTATCAACTTTGGTATGTAATATACCAGGTATTCTCTTTTTCATCTTTTTACAACTATAGTTTCTAGAGTGCTTAATTATGCTGAAATCTTTATTTGTGCATTTAGATTGCTCCGTTAGATTAGTCCAATCAAAATATCCCCCATTCATGTGATTATTTTTATACTATCTTTTATCCAGATAATCATTCCTATAAGACGAAATAATCCTTAGCATGCAAAACAATTTTATACTGTGCCTATAACAGGTGTGCTTCTATCCCCCATGACAATAGTCACTTCACTTTAATTCTGTTTTGGCAACCTGAGAATGAACATTGAATATAGCAAGTAAACAAAACAACATCATTTTTTAGATAAGTAATAGAGTGTCTTTCTTTCCCAAAAGTCTCAGATTGATGAGTTGGATTTTTGATACAGCCTAAGACATCAGTTGACTTTTTCTCTTGGGGCATCTCCTTTTGATGCATTTGTTATCTGATTTCAGATGTTTCATTTGTCCAATGGTCTCTAGATGTCCTAGTTGGTTGCTTCAGATTAGGTACTATCAGAGACATTGTTCATTCTTCTATAAACACATAAGCATAAACTCACTCTCATTTTAACAGAACATCATGCTCTTACATTTTATTTAAAACTTACTTTAGGTTGTGACTTTCTTTTTACTTTTAATTTTTTATTGTTTTTTTAAATATACATTTTTCATTTTTCTACACACCCCTCTCTTTCCCCCTCTTCCTTTCTACCCTCTCCCATGTCCCCCACACTCCCAATTTATTCAGGAGATCTTGTCTTTTTCTCCTCCCTATTTAGATTCATGCATGTCTCTCTTAGGCTACTCTTTGTTATTTAGGTTCTCCATGGTTGTGGGTTGTAGGCTGGTTTTTATTTTTTATTGTTTTATAATGTCTAAAAGCCACATATGAGTGAGTACATATTATGATGGATTTTCTTGGTCTACATTACCTTACTCAATATGTTCCTTTTTTCTAGACCAATCTATTTGCCTGAAAATTTCAAGTTGTCTTTGTGTAAATGTACCACATTGTGTAATTGTACCACATTTCTTTTATACATTCTTCAGTTGAGGGCATTTAGTTGGTTTCCAGATTATTCTAGTACAAATAGTGCTGCTATGAACTTAGTTGAGCACATGTCTTTGTGGTATGAATGAGCTTTCTTTGGGTATATACCCAAAAGTGATATCACTGGGCCTTGAGGTAGAATGTTCCCTAATTGCCTGAGAAATTGCCATACTAATTTTCAAAGCTGTTTTACAAGTTTGCACTCCAAGTAGCAAAGGAGGAGTGTGTTCCTTAACCCCACATCCTCTCTAACATAAGCTGTCATCAATGATTTTGATGTTGGCCATTCTGACAAGTATAATATGAAACCTCAGAGTTATTTTAATTTCTCTGAAAGCGAAGGATAGGGAGAATTTCCTTAGATATCTTTTGGCCGTTTGAGATTTGTTGAGAGTTTTCTGTTTAGATTTGTATCCCATTTTTTTAATTGGATTATTTGTTCTTTTGATGTCAAGTCTCTTGAGTTCTTTATATATTTTGGAGATCATTCCTCTGTCTGATGTGGGGTTGGTGAAAATCTTTTTCCTTTCTGTAGGCTGCCGCTTTGTCTTGTTGACCATGTCCTTTGCTTTACAGAACTATCTCAGATTCATTAGGTGCAATTTATTAATTGTTGCTCTCAGTATCATTGCTAATGGAGTTATATTTAGGAAGTATTCTCCTTTGCTAATGCATTCAAGTGTACATCCCACTTTCTCTTCTGTCAGTTACAGTGTGGTCAGATATATATTGAAGTCTTTAATTCATTTTTACTTAAGTTTTGTGGGGGACAGATATGGGTCTATTTGTATTCCTCTACATGTTGATACCTAGTTATGCTAGCACCATTTGTTGAATATTCTTTTTTTTTCCATTTTCTATCTTCAGCTTCTTTGTCAAAAATCACATGTCCATACAAATGTGAATTGATATCTGGATCTTCAATTTAATTCCTTTGGTGCTCCTGTCTGTTTTTATTTAAATACAAGACTGTTTTCATTACTTCAGTTCTACAGTAGAGTTCAAAGTCATGAATGGTGATACCTCCAGAAGTTCTTCTATTGTACAGGATAACGGGCAAAAAATTGTTTAGGCAGCAGAAAAGAAAACATTTTTCTTTAAAGTAAATACATTTAAAGTTAAAATAACTAAATGTAGTATAATATATGGGGATATGAGTGGGTGTGGCCTATTACCCTCTTATTAATATTAAAAAATGTATTAAGTAAGTATTTGATGTAGTTTTATAACAATTTTACCCTGTATATATTTAGGAATTTTAGCAACATGATCGATATTAAAATTTCTTAAATTATTTGGTAGTTTAAACAGAAACATTATACACTGAGTTTTAGGAATGACATTTATCAAGTTTTTTGACAAACTCAAATCTAGATAAGATATAATATTTTCCTAAATTTCTAGGACCTCATGCAATGCATTTAGATGTTTTGTAGTTGACTAGATAGGGAGATGCATTATATATGCCTGTACTGTGCTTTAGCATCAATCTCTACATACCTGATAACAGTCAGTCCAAGATACAGACAGCAAAATTTTTGGAATCAAGTTTATGTCCATTCATCACAAATCATATACTAGAAGTTTTTTAATAAAATAATATCTTTATACTGTATAAAATACCATTAATAGAGTTTAGACTTTTGTAAGATTTTAACAATTATTTTTAATGTCAGTGTCTGATTATTTATCTGACCAAAGAGAAGTATAACAATAAAAAAATCAATTCAATAATCATTATTTTTCTAATAATTTAAATTTGCAGATATAATATTTGAGATCTTTAATATCAACAGTACTTTCAATTTTGAGCTTACAACTCTTTAATTAAGTATTAGATTTTTTTTTGAGACAGGTTTTTTTTTGTGTAAAAGTCCTAGCTGTTCTGGAACTACCTCCTGTAGACCCGGCTGGCCTAGAAATCACAGAGATCTGCCTGGTTCTGCCTCCCAAGAGCTGGAATTAAAGAGCAGTACCACCACTGCTCAGCTAAATAACAGGATATTTAGAAGTACCATAGAAATTATCCATAAAATTCTGAAGGCAAAAACAATAGAGTTGTTGTTTTTATCTTTTAATATAAGCAAAGAAGTTTAGATTCATCTGATATTATAAATAAAAACAAAAATCTGTGAATATTATCAAGGTATACTAGTTTCATTGAGGAAGAAGATGTTAGACCAGTTTTTGTTGCACTTTGTAGGCAGTGTGATGTAACAGATTACCAGGTTGTACCAAATTAATTTTATGTAAAAAACTCAAAATAATCTATTTTATTAACTGTATTTTTTTGTTTAAGTTTCTTTACCCTTGAAAGAAATTTGGGAAGCATATAATTATATTTGTGGTCTTTGTTAATTGTATTATTTAGAAGATAAATTTGATTTTTTATTTTAATTTGCTATTTTTGAATCCATAGTAAACATGTTTACAATTTTGTTATTTTTATTTTTTATGTTGTCAATAATTATAAATTTAAAAATGAAGTATTAGGAATAAATGACTAGATAAGACTTCTTATTTTGCTAAATTTGCTAGTGCATTATTGAATGGATGTATAATTCAACCATACTACCCTCTGTTAAATATATCTTAATTCAAGCAAAGTTTGTTTTTAGTTGTTACTTGCTTTATATTTGACCTCTAATATATATATAATTAAATGCTGTCTGTTTATATTAATCATATTTTATATTTAATATAACTACAGACATGTTTTGAGCACATTTATATTGCAGTTGACCATTAATTTGTATGTATTAATAATCTTTAACAATTTATAACAAAGAGTAGCTTTATAAGATTGGAATTTCACAATTTTAGACATACAGAGCTAAGCTAATTTTATCAACCTGAATATGCCTTTATAATCTTGGGTATTTATCATACAAAAATCTATTTTAATCTAAAATATTTTAATCTAAAGGGACCTGTCATTGTCTCTTTAATATGAAAGAAATATATAATAATAAATAGAAGGCTTAGGAAAACTAGTGTTAAAAGTGATGTTATAATTGGTTAAACCATTTGATCATATTATGTTGGCGGTGAAATTAGATGGCATTATTTTTTAACCTTAGTAAAGATGGCTACCAGTGACGTGGTCTTTTTATCCTGATGAAGCATCATCTAAATTGAAGAAAAAACATTTTGCTGTTATTAAAAAAATATGTATTTTATATGCTATGTTGTAGAAGACCTAATTTTTAAGCTACAGTAAAATAAACGTAATTACTATATATAAAAGAACAAAAAGCAGTATTTTTTATATTTAAAAATCCTAAATCTGTAGAACTTTTAGTTGTAATTTTAGGCAATATCCATTGGGTATCTCTAAAAGTCTTAAGAGGGAAAAGAATGGATAATTATGTACAGAAACCAAGTAAAATACTAAAGTAATCTGTCATTGTTATCAGTGTGGAACAAATAATCAACCTGTATTTTATCTAGCAGTACTTAATTTCTGTAGGCTCTTATCAGTAAGGGATAACTTTGAGTTACTGCTTTTGCAACCATATTATTTAATAAATCAAAAGTTTCTTCCATTTTTGATATTACATTTGGTTGAAACATTTAACTGGGAGCATTTGTTAATAAGCTTAAAGAGCATAGACACATCTCTAGTAGTGATGAAAATACCAGAGAGTTCCTAATGTTATGACCGAAAAGTTTTAGATTTTGTTCTTACTATAAAAATTGAAGCCGGGCGGTGGTGGCACACGCCTTTAATCCCAGCACTCGGGAGGCAGAGGCAGGTGGATCTCTGTAAGTTCGAGGCTAGCCTGGTCTACAAGAGCTAGTCCCAGGACAGGAACCAAAAAAGCTACGGAGAAACCCTGTCTCGAAAATAAAAAAAAAATGAACATTTATTTAAGCATTATTTATATGATCAGAAAAAAATAGCATCCTTCAGATAATATACGGCTAATAACTATAGAAGTTTAAACACTGGCTTAGTGCTTTATGCCCTGATTGCAATTGTCTCTATACTATATATTGGGCTTTTTATTTTTTTTTTTATCTTCCTTAGAAACCATTTACAATGACTGATTTCCACTATGAGGAAAAAATAAAAATCATTTTCTATAAAGGGACCATTAATATTGAGTTAATTTCTGCTATGAGGAAAATAATTAAACAAAATTCAAGCAAACAACATAAAAACTATGACTGAATCAGCCAAGATAGCTCATGATGGTGGTAGATTTCCATGGGTCATCCCTTTTAACTCCTTCTGCTCCCCTAGACACTAGAAGACTGAAAACTATAGCCTGGAGAGCCATGAGCTCCAGCTAGATCACTCATGAGGGTAAGAATCCCAACATGGATCTGTGATCATTGGAAACCCTTAGCAGTTGGATTCTCATTTACCCTACCCTACCAGTACCTGGCTTGATGTGTGTCAGAAAAATTTTCTCTCTCTTTCCTCTGTTTTTATTTCTTTTTCTCCTCTTGAGAGGTTCCAAACAAGACATTACTGTATTCCAGGTTGTAAACAAGTTAACATGGGCTATATGTATAATGTTGTAGAGTTGTTGCTCTGAATATTCTGTTCCTTTAGATCCTCACAAATAGCTCTAAGTTGTGCAAAGTGCATTGTCTCAAAAGACTGAGAAGAACCCATAATAATTTTCACTTTCTCACTTACGTTTGCAAACATTTGGAAGAGAGGATCATATTTCCTATAATTGTAATTTCTGTTTTTTTTTTAAAACTTTTCTTAGCTTCTCTGAAGTTACTGTGTCCTATGTTATAAAACCAGCTTCTGTGATTTCCCTGAAGGCTTTACAGAAGGCAGGGGAAAAAAAAGAATACACAAAGAGACAAGAATGAGCTTGGCTTAGATGGTTCAATCATTTTACTATACACACTATATATATATGAGTTAGCCAGTAAGAAGTTAATAGACCAATCAGGAATGTAATTAATATAGTTTCTATGTGATTATTTCAGGTCTAAGCTAATGGGTGGCTGGGAGCCAACAAGTGGCCCTTCTCTAACAGATACAAGCAGCCCTCTCCCCCAACAAATTGGCAACAACATGGCCTAGTAAAATCTACTTAAATCCCTGAGAGACCTTGAAAGAAATTCTAGGCACAAAATTATAGAGTTTAACATCACTTCTTGCTCTTTGCTGGTGGTGTGCTGTGGCTTCTTTAAGAGAGGTCTTACTGATTCAGGGTATCATTCATGCAGTTTCAAAATGGCAGCTTCTCGGCCATGGGCCATGCTACTAGCATGAGCAATGACTCTTCCAGAAAACTAAGCATTTTAATGGGGTTCTTGAGCAGCATACTGTGATTGGCTTGGTGGCAATTGGACAGACTGTGTGCCTGGAAGTGGAGCAGTGTGCATTGCTCAGAAACACAAGTGGCTCAGGCATGCTGGACTGGGCAGGGCAAGCAGGGAATACTGTATATACACTAGTAATGGCACAGCTTAAGTTTTAAGAAACCCTTAGCATTTTAAGACGTGCTCTTGGAGAGTAAAGAATTACAGATACACAGTAGGACAGATTCAGATATAAAATACCTCTAAATGAATCACAGTGTTGGATAAATGTGCATAGGCTTGGGAGACAGAAGAGAAACTGTACAGAGAGTTAAAAAAAGTAATTTTTAATAAAACAAAGTAAAGAGACAAAGACAGTCATAGATTAAAAGGAATAAAGAAAAATAAGCCATGTAAAGATGCAATATACACAGGGAGTCTGGATTATGTATACTATTATGTTTTCTTTGAATTTTTTTTGACTGTGAAGGAGCTAAGTAGAGAGAAACTTTTCATTGTATGGGCTGCTCAGCTAAACCAGAATGTATACTATAAAGGTATCTTGATGTCAATATTTAGGTCTATCAATATGTTGCTTTGGAAAAGAGGTTCCTCTTTTGTTTCCACAGAGGATGAGAACTTGTGAATTCATTCCAGGCTTTTATGGTTTTATAGACCATAAACCCCTGAAGGTCACTGTGAACACCCTCAAAAAATTACTTTGCCCAACTGCTGACTGAAATGAACCTAGCACACAGGATACACCATGAAAGACCTGATTAACAGGGCCTCCAAACATCAGGAAGCAGTATGCACAGATCTATGCCCATATTCCCAAATATTGTTTGTAAATGTTTTTTTTTCAATTAAAGAGATGAATATTTTGCATTGGTATGAATCTTGGTTTATTAATACAAGTTTTAGGTCAATTTTGTTGTATGTATATTTCCTCTCTTGTTAGGGTATTGTTTTTGTGCAGTTCATTTAAAAATGTAATGCATAATTAATAAATATAGGTTAATATATAATCATCTATAATAGTCAAGATTGTAATCATGTTAGTTAGGTTTTCTAGATACATAGAGATATATTTCAGTTAGTATTCATTTTTTTCAGATACCTTCAGAATAAGGCATTTAAATATTTTAAGAATTTAGGACTTTTAATAACAATGAGACACATCTGCTCCTGGCAGCACCAATTACTTCAAGAAGAAGATGGGCATTGAAAAGGCTCCTTATGGAGCTGGTTAGCCATTGGGACAAGAAACTGCTCCTGCCTGAACTGCTTGACTGGAAATGCAGGACACATAGAAAATGATTGCTGAACTTGCCTAAAGATGAGGTGATCCTTTGGCATTCCAGCTGCTAGACATTCTGCAGGGCACAGAAGAAAATGACTGACAAACTGTCAATCCAGGTGGAACTGTCCTTGAGATTTCTTTCTTCCTCAAAAGTCTGTTGGATACAATGGGCCTGTAGGCTGAAGATGGGTGTCCCAAATGTACAGAACAACTTTGGGTGACTGTTCAGAAAGCAAGATGTCTCTGTCAATTCTGGAGGTTTGGAATTTATTTACAATGTTATTCCTGTTGACTTAGGTAATATTATATTCCTCCATAGTCATTGATGGAAGTGAATAGTTTATAGTTATAGTTTTCTTTAGTTATAATAAAAGATAAAGTAAATATAAATATTGTAACTGTAATTCTTGCTTGATACCTGTCTTGTTATATGTAATTTTATTATGTTAAAATGAAAGCCTTCCTTTTTGTTCAAACAGATAAGGGGAAATGGTATGGGAAGTCCTTCTGTCTATGTGTTGCTTTTATTAATTAATGAATAAAGAACTGCTTTGAGCCTATAGCAGAGCAGGGCATGGCAGAGCAGAGCTAAGCAGGGAGGACTAGACTGTATGCTAGGAAAAAGAAGGGCAGAGTTAGAGAGACACCATGGAGCCATCTCCAGAGTCAGATATGCCAAAACTTTGCAAGTAAACCACTGCCATGTGTTGATACACAGAATAATGGAGATGGGCTAAATTAATATGTAAGAGTTAGCCAATAAGAAGCTAGAGCTAGTGGGCCAAACAGTGCTTTAATTAATACAGTTTCTGTGTGATTATTTTGGGTCTAAGCTAGTCAGGTGGCTGGAAAGCAACAAGTGGCCCTTCTCCAACAGATACAAGCAGCCCACTATCCCAATAGTATATCATTCTACATATTTTAAGAATGTCTTATTTTCTGAATGGAATTCAGAAAATGTCTTGTGTTGGAGGGGTTGATGTTACTTTTTTTTCTACAGGAAATGAAAAGCTATGGATTTCTTCAGAATTAATAAAGATCAGATTTGATTGGGGAGACCTCCTGAAAATCTTGGCTGCAGACATAATGGAAGAAACTAAGAAAACTACATGACTGGTAACTTATATACTGATCTCTCTACTTGGGACAAACTCTAAGACTGAATGAGAAATGACAAATCTTATTGAATATAGATTCTTCATGACTTATTACTACGAGTCATCCTTTAATATAGCATGGATGGGGTTTATATTACAATTTTGTTAGTCCAAATGGACTTAAATAGTTGACAGATGCCTTTTACTCGCTCAGATATAGAAACGGAAAAATTGTCTGTAGTTGACTTGTGAGCAAAACACATTCTATACTTGTGTTAATGCAGATATGCCTGTAACCTTTAAAAGTTTCTGTGTTTTCAGAAAAAAAAATAGAAACCAATGTTGATGTGTAAGTCAAATAAACCTTTTCCTTCCCAGTTTTCCTTTTGATCAAGGTGTTTCATTGTAGCTATAAAAACCCTAAAGACAGGGGTATTAGTTGCAAGTCATCATGGGTCATGATCAGGAGAAAGCTAAACAAGGTAGGGTACATTAAAAATTTCTTTCTTTCATTTTATTTTATCACTTCTAATTTCTCTTCTATGAAGTGATGAAAAATAGGAATAGGGCCTGGAAAACAAGAAAAGGGGATATAGAGAAGATAAAGGGGTAGATTATTTATTTTAATTTTTAAACTAAAAAGTAACTACTGGTTTCAAATATTTTATATTGGTATGGATTTTTGTATATTGATACAAATTTATTTATTTTTGCTATAACATACTATGCATATATTTTTATTCTTGTTTAAGATATTTTGCATATGCAACTCATTTAAAAATGTAATGGAAAGTTCTAGTCCTTGAAAGTTATTGTTTCAAACTATTTAAGATAATTATGAAATATAGGTTAGTATTTAGTCACTTATAACAATCAAACTTATATTCATGTTAGGTATGTTTTCAAAGTCAAACAGATATACTTTTAAATAAATAGGTGGTCTTCAAGCAATTCAGAGAACTTCAGAATATGGCATTTAATATGTCTTAATAATGTAAGACTTTTCATGACAATGAGGTATATCTGCTCCTGGCAGCAAGAATTTACTTGGACAAAAAAAAGGATTATGGCCATCACAGAACCTCCATATGGAGTTTGTTTTTGATATGTCAGTGCTACCTGCTGGCTAAGAAACCAAGCTGTCCTCAACTACTGACAATATGTTGTTCAAATTGGACATCAGGACATGAAAGAAAGAGACAGCTGAACTTTGCCATGACAATGTAGGCCAGTCCTTCAAAATTCCTGCTTCAAATACAAGTCAAATACTATAGGACTATGGACCAAAGATGGCTGCTCCAATGTTACAAAGAACACTTGAGTTACCATCCAGGCAGTCAGATGTCTCTGTCTTTTCTACAGTTTTGAAAGTTGTTGGCTTTATGCTTCCCATTTTCTCAGGTAATATTTTCAATTTTTCACATAGGTTTGAAGGCTGGATAGTTATAGTTTTACCAATTTGTTTGCAACCAAATTAAAAAAAATCTCACAAAAGAGATACAAAGTTTACAAAAGTTAAGAGACATGAAAGCTTAAGTTGATTATCTAAAATATGTTTTAAAGTCAAAAAAGATATTTTTAGGCTGGTAATACAAGTTACGATAAGAAGTGTTTTAGGTATAAAACTTTGGACTCAACAAGATAGAATAGATAATAAAGTACTTTCTCCAAATTTGCAAAATACAGATAGACTAGACTTTGCAGATGTAATTCTTACTTGATAATTGTTTATATTGTATATAGTTTTAGTGTGTTAGAGTTCAACTCTTTCTTTTTTTTCATACAAAGATTGGGTAATGTTGTGGGATAACCTTTTTGTATACTGAGAAGATATGTCTCGGCCAAGATACCTTATAATTAGTTTAACTAAGAGGTAAAGAGGACATGGCTAGGCAGGAGATGATAAGTGGGCTTTTGGGCAGAGATGGGAACTCAAGGGGAAGTATCTGAGATGTGGAGATTAATGAGCCAGACATGGAAGAAATGGGATACAATGTACTGAGTAGAGGAAATTACCCATGTGGCAAAATGTAGATTAATATAAATTGGTTAATTTAAGTTTTAAGAGTTAGTTGGAAACAAGTCCAAAACTAAGGTCAAGCTGTTATACTTAGTAAAAGTCTCTGTGTCATTATTTGGGAGCTGGTTTTCCAAATAAAACCTGATTAGGCCCTACTAAAAATATACATAAACACCAAGCCAGTGACAAACCTCTGAAAAAAACAATGGTGTACTGCCTGCAAGATATGCTAGTGCAATTGTGTCACAAAGCTAATGGAAGTAACCAAATAGTATCTGATTTATTTTAAGACCCACTCTACAAACCTTGGCATCTATCTACCCAAAGAGTATGAAATGTTCCAGTGGGAGCTCCACTCCAAACCTCCTCACCTGAAATTGCCTCAGTCCAGACTCCACCTCTGGGAAAAGCTGAGCAAATGATGACTCCTTCCCAGAGATTCTCAAGACTATTCTTGCAGGGTATTTAAACTGCCCTCAAAAGAACAAACACATGATTTTCCAGTCTTTCTTTCCTGTGTCCCTCTGGGGGGCTAGGAAACCCTCCAGGAGCATTTGTATCCATTAAAACTGGGCTTTTTCTAATTCAGTCTGGATTGGTCTGATGTGGATTACTGGGTCAGCAGAAAGGTTTATTGGGATGCAGAAACTTTTCAGTAATGTGATGCTATTTTTGTTGTTGTTTTCAGTCAAAGTTTCCTATTGTAGCTCAGGTTAGCCTAGAAGTTATGATCCTCTTGCCTCAGGCTTCTGAGTGTTCATATTATGGGTTATTACCAGCATACCTTGTCCACAATAATAGTCTTTTTGAAATAGCACAAGGTGACAGCACCTTGCATAATTCAAGCAAAGCTTGCCACATGAGTGTATATACTTTGAATCAATTTCATAGCCATTATTCATTATTTTAAGGAAGAAAAGAAAATGGGAGTAGCACCATTAGCATTCATTAGGGATTAGTGACACATGTAAAATGTTTGCCTTCTGTTTTCCCAGTTTAATGTCTACTGCCAGGCACATTTTAGCATCATTAGAAGCAAAACAATGAGTCAATTGTACTGGAAATGAAACCACCACTGACCACTGTGGGCTCCTCAGGTCTCTAAATTAATATGCAAAGAAGTGAGTTTTGTGATTTGTGGATAATTGACTATGAATACTGAAGGGAAATTAAACTACTCCAAGATAAAGAAGAATCTGTCTGCAATAGAGGAGATGCTTAGATTTATCATTGTGTGTTACTGTGTACTGTGATTAAGGTCATGAGAAAATTGTAATAATCTTCTCCTTTAGTAGGAAGCCACTTTTTCATTTCCTGGCTGCTCAGATGCCCACAATAACCACACAGAAATATATTAATTAAATCACTGCTTGGCTAATCACTATATCATATTCCTTGCAAGCTCTTATATATTAAATTAACCCATTTCTATTATTTTATATTTCACCATAAGACTCATAGCCTACCAGCAAGTTTCCAGCATGTCTGTCTCTGGCAGCTGCTCCATAACTTCTCCTTAATTCCTCCTTCTTTCTACCAGCATTCAGTTCAGGTATCCCCACCTAGCTCTGCTCTGCTCATCTATAGGCTCAAAGCAGTTTCTTTATCAGCCAATGGTATTTACAGCATAGAGAGGGGAATTCCACATCACCTCCCCTTCTGTTTATAAAAGAGAAAAGTCTTCTGAAAGAAAACTGATGGCATATCCACAGAGGTGACAACCATACAAGTGGTAAGGAAACCTCATAAGGGTTGGGGCAGGGATCTTTTCTTTCCTTTGAGGGAAAATACTCGTCTTCAAAATTCAAGAGACCCTGGACATCTAGATGTCTAAAAAGAAAAAGATAATTATTCAGATAGGATCACCAAACAAACAGAATTATGACTTATGAAGACAGGTCTGAGGGTTAGAATTTCTGAACATAACCTAGAATAATAGGCATAACTCACTAAAAAATCAGAGATGGTTTTGGAGTTGGACAATGGCTCTGTTCTTCTCTGCCCTGAGTTTGATTATTTCCAGTCTTTTACTCCTCCTGGGCGCATCTGCTTCTTTTTTTTCTAGAGCTTTCAGGTGTGCTGTTAAGTCCCCAATGTATGCTTTCTCCGTTTTCTTTAAGTGGGCACTTAGTGCTATGAACTTTTCTCTTAGCACTGCTTTCATATTGTCCCATAGGTTTGAGTATGTTGTCTCTTTATTTTTGTTAAATTCAAGGAAGACTTTAATTTCTTTCTTAATTTCTTGCTTGACCCAAATGTGGTTCAGTAGTTGACTGTTCAGTTTCCAGGAGTTTGTCGGCTTTCTGGGGGTAGCATTGTTGTTGCCTTCTAACTTTAATCCGTGGTGATCTGATAAGACACAGGTGGACATTGATATTTTTTTGTATCTGTGGAGGTTTCCTTTGTTTCCAAGTATGTGGGTCAATTGTCGAGAAGGTTCCATGAGCTGCAGAGAAGAAGGTATATTCTTTCCTATTTGGGTGGAGTGTTCTATAGATGTCTTTTAAGTCCATTTGCTTCATTACCTCCAACAATTCTCTTAATTCTCTATTAGGTTTCTGTCTGATTGACCTGTCCATTAGTGAGAGAGGAGTGTTGAAGTATCCTACTACTAGTGTGTGTGTGGTTTGATGTCTGCCTTGAGTTCTAGTAATATTTCTTTTACATAAGTGGGTGCTTTTATATTAGGGGCATAGATATTCAGGACTGTGACTTTATCCTGATGAATTGTTCCTGTTATGCGTATAAAGTGTCCATCTCGATCTCCTCTGACTGATTTTAGTTTGAAGTCAGATTTGTTAGAAATTAGTATGGCCACACCTGCTTTTTTCTTAGGACCATTTGCTTGAAAAACCTTTTCCCAAACCTTTACTCTGAGTAGATGGCTGTCTTTGTGGTTGAGATGTGTTTCTTGCAAACAGCAGAATATTGGATCCTGTTTTCGTATCCAATCTTTGAGCCTGTGCCTTTTTACAGGTGAATTGAGTCCATTAATATTAAGTGATATTAATTACCAGTGGTTGTTTAATTCAGTTATTCTTATTGTTTTTGGTAGTAGAGTATGTGTGTCTCCCTTCTTTGAGTTGTGCTGGTGAAGGGTCGCAAGATGTTTGAGTTATTGTAGTCAGTGTTGGCAATGTTGGATTCCTTGGGTTGTGATTTTCCTTCTATTTCTTTCTGTAGGGCTGGATTTTTGGCTACGTATTGTTTAAATTTGTTCTTATCCTGGAATGTCTTGTTTTCTCCATTGATAGTGAATGATAGCTTGGCTGGGTATAGTAGTTTGGGTTTGCATCCATGGTCTCTTAGTTACTGCAGTACCTTTATCCAGGACCTTCTGGCTTTCATAGTTTCCATAGAGAAGTCAGGTGTAAATCTGATCGGTTTACCTTTATAAGTTACTTGGCCTTTTTCCTTTGCAGCTCTTAATATTCTTTTTTTAATCTGTATATATTGTGTTTTGATTATTATATGGCGAGGGATTGTTTTTTTTTTTAACCAGTCTGTATGGTGTTCTGTATGCTTCTTGAATATTCAAAGGAATAAAAGGAATATCTTTCTTTATGTTGGGAATGTTTTCTTCCATAATTTTGTTAAAAATATTTTCTGGGCCTTTGAGCTTTAATTCTTCTCTTTCTTTTATCCCTATTATTCTTAGGTTTGGTCTTTTTATTGTGTCCCATATTTCCTGAATGTTTTGTGATGACAATTTGTTGGCTTTGCTGTTTTCTTTGATCAGTGCGTTTATTTTCTCTATGGTGTCCTCAGAATCTGAGATTCTTTCTTCTATCTCTTGTATTCTATTGATTATGCTTGTTTATGTAGTCTCTGCTTGTTGACCTAGATTTTCCATATCCAGCCGGTCCTCCATTTGTGTTTTCTTTCTTGCTTCCATTTCAGTTTTCAGTTCTTGAACTGTTTCCATTACCTGTTTGATCATTTTTTCTTGGTTTCCCAGGGTATCATTTACATATTTACTCATTTCTTCAAACTTTTTGTTATACTTCTCATTCATTTCTATAAGGGTGTTTTTTTACATGTTGTTTAAAGGGACTCTATTGCTTTCATAAAGTCAATTTTTTCCACTTCTTCTGTGTTAGGGTGTTCAAGTCCTTCTGTTGTAAGATCATTGGGTTCTGGTGTTTTCATGTTGTTTTTCAGATTGTTGGGTGAATTCTTGCCTTGGCTCCTGCCCATCTCCTCCTATTGATGCTATCTAATGGGTCTTTTAAAACAGGATCAGGTTTTCCTGATGGCCAGGGGCCCTGCTTACAAAATGCCCTCGCTCTGTTTCCTGGCTCCCACCGTGGGCCAATATCCCTCTCACCACTCAGAAGGGTCTTCAGGAACAGGACCAGGCTCCCTGTTTGCCAGGGACTTCGCCAACAATAGCCCTACCACTCTGCAGGCCAGCCACCAAAACAAAGAAACTCCTGCTGCCCTCTGCCGGGAGCTCCCGACCCAGCACCCAAACAGGCTAAACTGGGTGATTCTATGGCCCTGCGGAAGGGAGGGAGAGTGAAGGAGGCCCCTGGGCACAAGTTGGAATAGGCCAGGGAGAGAGAGGTTGCAGCAGAGGAGGAACAGCCCCAGCAGAGGGGACCAGCCCTTGCAGACTAACCGGGGGGTCAAGGGGTTCGGGGAATGTCCCCACTCCATTTCCTGTGTCCCACTGTGGGCCAAGAACACTCTCACCACTCAAGGGGGGGGTCTTCAGGGACAGGACTAGGCTCCCTGTTAGCCAGTGCACCTCACCAATAAAAGGCCTACCACTCTGCAGGACAGCCCCCCAAAAACCTACTTGATTTAATTTTAGTGGGGTGATCTGCTCTCAGTGTGGGTTTCACTGTTTCATGCTTGGACTATTACTGTGCCCTGCAGTAATCTTTGACGTCTCCTGGAAGAGTATGGGGCCCCACAACAACTCCTCCTGGTTGATATGACTACATGATGCTGATAGTGCTACTAAAAGACCTGTTTTGGATAAAAGCTGCTCCAGATTGTTCCAACTTGGTTAGCTGAAATGCTGTAAGTTTTTACAGTGTTCTATACAGAACTCCAAATTAGATCCTCAGAAAAACCCTACTGAATACTGAGAGACTAATTATAATTATACCAGACAGTAATCTTGAAATTTAATGATCATTTCACTTTCACAGGACCCCATAGGAAGAACATCACCCCCATGATAGCTGGAATTATTTCTAGAAAATGGTGTCCCCTCTCCCAACAAATTTTTTCCTCAGGGTTGGGGATGCCAATTAGAGGTTGATTATAATTGGTACAGGATTGGCATTGGGGTGGAAATTATCTAAGCTCAGGATCTCTTTGAAAAAAAAATGGGAAATTGGATGGGGTAATATATTAGTGTGAGATTACTGACATAAATAATAGTAAGTAATAGAGTAAATACTTGTGATCTATTATTTTTAGGCAATTTACATTGGTATAGATTCTTTTTTTTCCTGCATGCATTTTTTTATTAAATTTTTTTTCCTTCCTCCTCCCCCCCTCCCCATGCCCCATTCCCCTCCCCCCTCCCTCTCCAGTCCAAAGAGCAGTCAGGGTTCCCTGCCCTGTGGGCAGTCCAAGGTCCTCCCCCTCGGTTGGATATGGGAGCAGGGAAGCATATATCGTAATTAAGGGAGCTATTTTAGGGTTGGCAAGAGCCTTGACTCTAGAGGGGTTCCCAGGGGTTCAGAGACATGTACCCAATTAGGTCCTTGGGCAGCTAAGGATAGAGAGCCTGAAATGGCCTGGTCCTATATCCATACTAACCAATATCTTGCATATCACCATAGAACCTTCATCTGTCGATGGATGGAGATAGAGAAAGAGACCCACATTGGAGCAATGGACTGAGCTCCCAAGGTCCAAATGAGGAACAGAAGGAGGGAGAAAATGAGCAAGGAAGTCAAGACCGCCAGGGGGGCACCCACCCACTGAGACGGTGGGGCTGATCTATTAGGAGATCACCAAGGCCAACTGGACTGGGACTGAAAATGCATGGGATATAACAGGACTCACTGTATATGGTGGACAATGAGGGCTGCTGAGAAGCCAAGGATAATGGCACTGAGTTTTGACCCTACTGCATGTACTGGCTTTGTGGGAGCCTAGCCGGTTTCGATGCTCACCTCCCTAGACCTGGTATAGATTCTTATATATTAATACAAATTCAAATTATATTGAATATGTTCCTAATTCTGTGTACAATACTTGTACACTTAGGCAACGTTATTTTGTTATATTGTATGCATGCATTCTTCTACCTCTGCTTACGATATTTTGTATATGGATACAATTTTAGGATATATTTATCATATTGCAATATGCATTTTTACCTCTGATCAAGATAGTTATATGTTGTTTACATTTTGAGGTCATTGCCCATATTTTTTCACAGTTGTTTAAAAATTGTTTTATATTCTAATATGAATTCTTAGTCTTTAAGCTGTATAGGTATTAAGATTTATAGGTCAATAGTCATCCATGTTTGTCATCTTATGGTTAGACTAATCAGGTTCTATAGATACATAGAGATTGTATTTAGTATAGATAGATAATCTTCAACCACTTCAAAGAACTATAGAATGTGGCATTTAAATAACTTAGGGTTCTTTTGATGTGAAACATGACTGGTCCTGGGAACATCAATCTATATCCAAGAGAATATTAAGCACCGAAGACACACCACTTGGCAAAACTGGCGTTTGGACAAGGAATTGCCCATGCATTGACCACTGACATGATGTTCATACATGACAAGTAAGATACAAAATAAAAGACTGTCAAACCTTACCAAGATAGTTTATGATGATTTTGAAAATTTTCCTGCCTCTGAAAATGGTCTGTCAGTTACTCTAGGCCTTAGACAAAGTTGGTTGCTCCAATGTTACAAATGAGACTTTGGATGATTGATCAGGTAGCCATTTATTTCTGTCATTTGTTGCACATTTTGGGAGGTGCTTGATTGTACTTCCTGCTTAATTAAGTAATATTATTTCCTTCTGGACTCTTTAATGGAGCTGAAAAATACATAGTTATAAGTATAGTTTTCCTTAGTTATAATAAAAGGTAAAGTAGATATAAATCTTGTAACTCTAATTATTACTTGATACTTCTTTTGTTATATGTAATTTTACTATGTTAAAAATAAACCTTTTTTATTTAAACAGAAAAGGGAAAATGGTATGGGAGGTCTTTCTGTCTACGTGTTTCTTTTACTAGTTAATGAATAAAGAAATTGGCTTAGCCTGATAGGGTAGGGTAGAGTAGAACTAGTCAGGGGAAACTTAACTGAATGCTGGGAGAAAGAATGCAGAGTCAGGAGAAGTCATATAGCCACACAAGAGACAGATGCCGAATCTTTGCTGGTACAGCCACAGCTACGTGGTGATATACAGATTAATAGAGATGAGTTAGTTTAGGGTGTACAAGCCAGCTAGCAATATGCTTAAGCTTTTTGCCAAGCACTACTGCAAATAATATAGTTTCTGAGTGATTATTTGGGTCTGGGCAACCAGGAACAAACAAGCAGCCTTCCTGCTACTCACTCTAATCAGAATTACACATAGTTCAGTCCCTTAAAGAATGAGGGTTTTGATTATCCTTTAGAAAAAAAAAGAATGAGCACCTTAGGAGTTTTGCGAATGAAATACAAAGAAGATAGCAAAGAAAACAATTAGAAGTGCCAACGAGTGCCAGATGACAATTTATAAAAATGAGAACTTTAAGAAATTCAAATTAAAAGTGTTTTAGACCTTCTCACTATATATATTCTGCCCCTCTCTCTTCTGTTCTATGTTTCCATTTCTGTTTTTACCTAATCTTTTGCTTTTTTATTTCAAAATAGCTTTTATTCTGACACTCCTTCTTATTCAATAGTGCTCATTTCAGCTATACCTAGCTTAGAATCAAGAAACACAGGACTAAGCACAAAGGCAATGAAAAATTGTTTATTCGGGAGACAAACAAGAGCACTCTACCCTACTCACGAAAATGTGTTTACCCCAAAAATCATGTTCCAAGTGTTAGATCACAGATTTTTATGCCTCTCTCTATCCCAGAATCCAGGTCATGCTTCTCTGCAGAGTGTCTCTTAGGAAAACTATCTGACAGATGCCAGCCTTCATGCCCTTTTGCACATATGGTAGTCCAGGCTAGTTCATGTGATGTGAAATTTATTAAGACCATTTGAAAACCTGTAAGACTCAAAAACCCATTGTGTTGTGTAATAGAACACTATTCCCTTTAGGGACACATTATTTGATTTATAGGGGTTATCTCTCAGGATGCAGGTTCTGCCAGAAACTTAAGGTCAGCTTTCCTTCTTTAGGGACTATTTTCTGATAAAGCTCTTCTTATGTCAACTCTTTTTTTATGAACCTGATGCTCTGTTTCTTTTGTTTGTTTGTTTGTTTTGTATCTTGGTTTGTCTCGTTGTTTTCATTTTATTTACATTAAAAGTATGGTAACATTTTCAAGGATTTTTTAATACTAACAGAACAACAAACAGCAATAAGCAAAGATACTTTTCAAATGCACTGTTACAAACATCTAGTAAGTAGATTGTTACAAAGTGTAAATCTGTGCTGTAGGACTCAGAAGTAATCTAACATGTTGTTTCATTGATCAGACTTTGATGTCTTGTTATCCAGCTACTTTATTTTTATGCTATCCTATATGATATAGGAAATAGAAGATTACCATATTTTTAATATTACTTTTGATTTCTTTGTTAAGTAGCTAAACTTAGTCTGCTTAAGTTGATTATCTCTTTTCTGAAAAAAGTAGCATGTTTATCACAGTGATCAATAATTTCTTATGCATATAGTTTTGGGGCTTTACAGTTATTATTTGTTAGCTAAATGAAATCCATGCAAAATATTTTTTATTATTTACTTCTCATTAAATTTAGTTGTCATTTAGGAAATTCAACTATATCTGTGAACTATACAACTACTACTTTCAAATTTCCCTTTTTTTCTGGTTTTATTGTAGTTGTAGTCTAGTACTGCCAAGGATAAACCACATTATATAACAAACTCTCATGTTGTGGATTTATTGGGAAAAAGCAAGACGAGTTGAACGACAGATGCAAAGGCCAGCCTGCCTTTTCAGAGGAGTGGTGGAAAATGGGAGGGGGAATGGGAAAAGCTCACTTTTAAAGAGGGCTTAGTGCATATGCACAGAGAATACACAGCAATGTACCACATTCACACACATAATGACATAGGGGCCTTAGTACTTTGGCCTGGCCAGGTATCTATCTGCCTGGATGCTGAAAACACATGTGCACATAGGGTACTCTTAGTGATTACTGCTGAAGACACTAGGGACAGGCTGGCATGATGTCTAAAATGCTAACAAGTACATGCGCATAGGGTGTGGTTATGGTTACTGATATATTCTGCTATGTCTCCAAGGGTAGACTAGCCTTGTCAACGTCTAGTGCTTTGGGGTCCCTGAGTAAGGGTCTTGTGCAAATAAGGACACAGGGGATGCAGAGTATGAACAACTGCATAACAAGCTTTATTTTGTATGGCTTTTTATACAGACTAAAAAAACCTTACATCAACTCTGAAACCCCCTTTACTCACACACATGATCAGGAGAAACTCTTGCCTCACCTTGCAAGAAACAATACCTCAATTAATAACAGTAATAAAAATGAAAAGAAGTACATAGAAACAAGGAAAAATGTATACAGAATCAAAACACTCCTTTGTAACTGGTAGAGTGTGAAGAACTGAGCTCAAAGGCCACTTTCTTATCCATGGTACAGATTCTGACAGAACATTTGAGAAATGGGCAGAGAAAGTTTGCTTTCATCTATGCTTGGTTTGCCAAGCAACCGTTTCCCGACTTCGTCTCATCTGTCCCAGGAGAAGCCTGCACTCTAAGCCAGTTCAGTGTCTCCACAATGCCTGAATGCTAACAATAGTGTTTTTAAATTTTTGTTTCATGTATTTATGTGTTTGAATATATGCAGGTGAGTGTATTCATGTGTCCAGGCAGTAACATAAAGTGTTTTCTTCAATCATTATGTATTAAGACTGGGCTAGAAATGACACAGGCCACATTTTCTTTCAGCATTCTTCATTTTTCTACCTTTTTAGTTGCTTCAAAAGAAATTTCTAGTACACTGCTGAAAATCTACCTGTAAAGTTGTTATCCTTTCTTCCCAAAAGAATGTTTACTAAATATCCCAAACAATCATATGCCACATCTCATTTGACAAACATACAATAACTAATGTCAAACATGTGTCCCTTCCTGGTGACTTTGATGATCAGAACATTCTTTAGAATTCCCACCAAGCTGCTGATTTAACATTTTGAATGAACTAAAATACCCAATCCACCTTAGGGTCCCTCTTGGAAGCCTCAAAATCTAAAATCTTACAATTTCTATTCTGGTGTGAGAGATAAAGTTTCTCACTGAGCCTAATATTTGTTGATTTTATCAGGCTAGGTCTTTGCCTTGCTTGCAGAAGCCGACTCTGCTTCATCCATACTGGACTTACAGACACCTGTCATTAAGCCTAGCTTTTCATGTGAGTGATGGGCATTCAAATTTAGGTACTTATCCTTAATTAGCAAAAATTTTACTCACAGAGGAATAGCTAGGTCCTGTCATTATAATTTTGGTTTGTAGAATCTGTTTATGTCTGTCATCCTACTTTCTCACGATTTATCAAGTTTTCTGCTGATCATCTACTTGTGATTTTCAAATATATAATCACTATTTTGATGTTATAATGTGTTTGTAGCAAAACCAACTTAAAGTTATTTAATATATTTGTCTCTGAATTGTTATTATATTTATAACCTTTTAAATCGTATCAATGCTTCTTGCTTTACATGATATTGCTAATCAGTAGTTCAGTAGCCATTCTACCATTTAGCCAAACTAAATATTGTTACATCAAGCCTTGTTTAGATTTTTTCATTAGTTATTAGCTCAATGTTATGTCACTTATTGACATTTTGAGGTCATTTTCTTTCTAGAGACCTATATCCATAGTATCTTTGAGAAAAATTTGTAGACCTGATAAAGCTATTTTTGGGTTATCTCAATATCCTGGAATGCTAATCTACTTATTCAATTCTGAACAGCTACAATTACATGGAGAAGAAACAATAATAATGGATTACCTAAGAAATAGATTTATTTCTTTGTCACAAAAAATATGCTTGTACTAGGTGGGACAGATTTACATAATAGCACACATTTCTACAGGTTCTTTTCCTTCTAGCATCATTCTAATAAGTTTTTTTTCTACCTATAGCATTACCTCCATACTCATGTTCTGTGCTCAAGATGTAGTTGGCAAAGGTGTATTGCCTGCTGCTAAATAGAAAGGAGGAAAATCTTGTTACCCAGGGAAAGTGACATACTGTAAATAGTTTTCCAGGAAGGTCTACCCAGGTCCCTTGTTCATATCTCATTGATCAGTCCTCACTCAGAAGTAACACTTCAGATGACGGACAGATTCAGCTTTTCCCTAGAATTATTTGATAATACAAAATAAAAAGTGATAAATGGCCATTTGTTTAAGAAGGATATAAAGGATACTGTGTAGGCCAGTACTTTTGAATAAATGTGTAAATAACACTACCTTAGCAAAGATATTCATGTAATCCATGGAGAATATTTTGCTGCAGCTTTATGGTTTTTGATTCTCAGAGTCAATTGTCAATCTGTTATTGTTTTAACAATAGGCTTTGGTTATTTTGAAGACTATACCATATTCATAATGTTTTCAAATGTGACTATACATTTCTATTACTTACCACCAATTCTGGCTTAAGTGAGGTCCTTAAAGTTTTGAGTGTTTCTTCCTGTCTTCAAAGTACTTTTAAAGAAATCAAAGTTTTCAGTCTGTCATAATATCTCAAATTTTATTTTATTTCACTTCTTTAGATTTACTATGACTATATCTCTCTTTTCTGCTTCTCAACAAATTCTTCAAATCCATTTTCAGTTTTCTAGTTACCACTTTGCTATTTTTAATGTATTATTTATTCCATCAATTGGTTTGTATGTATTTAAATGAATGTAAAACTATACTTCCAAATATACCTTGGCTTGGATTATTTTTCCATTTAATTATTTTCAATTCTTATTTCTTAGTATTTGTCAAATTGTATAAAATATAACTTTATTTGCAAATTTTTTTCTATGAGACAGAGCTTCTCTGTGTAGCCCTAGCTTTCCCAGAAATCACTCTGTAGACCAGGCTGTCTTCAAACTATGAAATCCCCCTGCTTCTGTATCTTAATCCTAGGATAATACTGGAAATAAGTGTGCTCATCACCACTACATGGCTTTATTTGTAAATTTAAAACTTGGATTACTAACCAGATTTTGCTATAAATTTTGGGCTTAAATATTTTCCATAAATCCCTTTAGAGGCCAAAATCTTGCATTGAGTGTTAAAAAGGAGTCTTCATTTTATATTTTATGAAATTATAATATAATTGTATCATCCCCCTTTCCCTTTATTTTTCTTCCAAATAGTCTCCTGGACCTGCCCCTTCTAAATTATCTATCTGTCTGTCTATTTATTATCTATCTATCTATCTATCTATCTATCTATCTATCTATCTATCTATCGGTATACTGATATGGATATCAATAATTAGGTGTGTATCATTATAAATATTGTAGGTACTTTTTGTAGATAGTGAACAGTAGGATTCCTTATGATCTCTTTTATAATTTCATTTGAAGGAATCTTGTTTAAACTGGTAGAAAGGAGTTTTGTTGAGCCTAACAAGCATTTCAACTTATTCTATAACTTGACCTCCCAATTTTAGATCGATGCGATAGACCATATCAGAATTTTATAAATCTGAAACTGTTTTTTCTGTGGCATACCCATATATATAACATTTCAGGGGAGTTATTTTTCTTACAATAACAATATAAGCCAGGATAAACATCTTTCTGCGTATAGGTGGGTAGTTTTTTTTCAGTGTACTGTTCTAATACCAGTAAAATCTTTATGAAAAAATTTAAAGGGATTAATGAGCCTTGTTAATCATATACTAGTTTAAGACCTTATATTTTGTCCATTCATGGACATTAAAGTAAAAAAAAATAATAACTCCATTCAATGATATTGAAAATCTTTCTGTGGTTCCTAAAGTGTTACTTTAATTGATTAAAAAGTCTAAGTAAAATTTTCTGTCATTGTATAGAAAGTTGTTGTTCATTGTTATACAGATTCTTCTCACATTCATTTCTCTCCAACTCTTTTTTTGCTGTCTGGACTGTTTTTTTTTTCCCATTAAATAGTGTTTTCATATATGTTTTACTCTTTATTTTACACTGTTTTACAATTTCTGTTTTCAGAGTCAAAAGGAGATACTCTAATCAAGCTAGAGTACAGCAATATACTAGATATGTTTTTGAAAAATATAGAGTCATTGTTACTTTCTTTTTTAGAGAAAAACGTTTTTAATATATGCCATTATTTTGTTTATGTATGGCACTAGTGATTTTATTGTACATATATATCTATATCCTAAAAGTAGAGGAGCAAACATACATTAAAAATTAACCAAGTCATCAATGAAGAATCAGCACTGGTAAACAAATCTCAAAGCAACCATTATATACTTAGGCCAGTTTTGCTTAAACTACAAGTCAGATTATATGCTTAAGATATAAATATCACATTGTTCTATGAAGTATATAAATCTTACTTTTTCTGTGTTTAAGTATAGTCTCTGGCAGACAAACCTGATGACTTTATTTCCCAGAAATCACATAGAAAATGGAGAGTTTCCAACAGGCTGTTCTCTTAACTTCTATAATATGACATGGAGAAATCTCTCTAAACAAACAAGAAAACAAATAATAAGTAAATAAATAAATAAAGACAAAAATACTTTCTCAGGTTTGTAAAGTACTTGCTTTCTTCTTGACTGCTTTAGTGTTCTCAAACTAGCATACATATGTGTGTTTTAATTCATGTTGCCTGTAATGATGGTAATTATTATTCACAAAGATTTTGGTTTTTTAACATTTATTCTTCTCTCATACATTACATCCTGATCACAGTTTCCTCTTACTTCCCATCTCCCAGATTAACTCTACCTCATCTTTCTCCATATTCACTCGCCCTATCTTTTGCTTCAGAAAAGAGCAGTCATCCCAGAATATCAATTAAACACAGGCATAGTAAATCACAAGAAGATTAGGCACAAAACCTCATATCATTGTTGGGCAAGAAAATCAAGTTGGAGGAAAAGAATCCCAAGAACAGGTAAAAATGTCAGATTCACTTACTACATTTTCATTGTTAGTAGTCCTACAAAATAAAAGGCTAGATGGTCATAAGGAATAATGTGCAGAGAACCTAGCTCAGACCCATACAGACAACCATGTTTGTTGTTTCAGTTTCTGTGAGCCCTTATGAAACCTGCTTAGTTGATTCTGTGAACTGTGTTCTTACAGTTATTAACAAGATTTAATAGGAAACAATTTTAGTTTTCAGAAATTAAACTTTTTAGCTATATAACTAATTTGTACACTATCATTTTCAATTTGATTTCATGAGTTTTTTATTTATTTTGATTTTAAGAATTTACCCTACTATTGGAGATTACTCTCTGAGAAATGAGATTTTCTAAAGAACTAGCGAGAGAATATAAAGCAAAATGACTTAATTTATTTTCTTGTAGAAATGCTAACTAAAAATAAATTATAATTGCTACTCACTCATAAATATTAATTTAAAATTATATATAAATACTATATATCATTCATTTTACTGACTTTTCCTTTGCATAATGGGTTTGCACTATGACAGCTTGTAGTTTTAGTGCTGCTCTCTTTAGCTTTGCCAATATGCTTGCATATTATTTATAATTTAGTCCAAAAATGATAAACTAAGGATAATCATGTTTTAATCAATTATTTTAATTTATTTTACATGCTTAATTTTAACACCATTCATTCACTTATTGTACAAATAGTTAAACTGAATTCAAGAAAAAATTCAGCATCATTATTTCAAATGAAAATTTGATTCAGATTTCTTCCTTTTGTCCCCTGAGCTGCGGCCCTGTGGAATTCCTTCTGGACGGGTGAGTGTGTGTGATCCAGGGGCGGTCTGTCCCAGGGGAGAGCACAACCCCTCTTCCCCCTGCTCCTTCTGCAGGGCCTTCTTTCTTACTCACGACTCAGCCCCCCAGCACCCTCCCCCCAACCCTGCCCTGTCGTAAGCTAGCCAAGCACCTCCAGCCTGGGTGCTCCTGGCTCCTGTGTGCTCTCCTGGACCCCGCCCTGCCTGCCATTTCTTCCTTTTGTCCCCTGAGCTGCGGCCCTGTGGAATTCCTTCTGGACGGGTGAGTGTGTGTGATCCAGGGGCGGTCTGTCCCAGGGGAAAGCACAACCCCCCTTCCCCCTGCTCCTTCTACAGGGCCTTCTTTCTTACTCACGACTCAGCCCCCCAGCACACTCCCCCCAACCCTGCCCTGTTGTAAGCGAGCCAAGCACCTCCAGCCTGGGTGCTCCTGGCTCCCTTGTGCTCTCCTGGACCCTGCCCTGCTGCCATTTCTTCCTTTTGTCCCCTGAGCTGCGGCCCTTTGGAATTCCTTCTGGACGGGTGAGTGTGTGTGATCCAGGGGCGGTCTGTCCCAGGGGAGAGCACAACCCCCCTTCCCCCTGCTCCTTCTGCAGGGCCTTCCTTCTTACTCACGACCCCCCAGGACCCTCCCCCCAACCCTGCCCTGTTGTAAGCTAGGACCAATGCTCAAGAACAATTTTAAGCTCATACACTAAGGCTTCGGCCACCAGGCGGCCAGGTTTAGGTGCTGAGAAGTTCCATCTGGACGGCCTGCCTGCAGCAAGCAAGTCAGGCCCTTTGTTTACGAGCTACCCAAGCAGCACGGAGAACCAATCCGGGCACCAGGAGAGTCATCACTGGGGCACTAGGAGAGCCATCACTGGGGAGCGACATCACTGGGAAGGTACAACAGTGGGCAAGGAGACCTGATCCTGTAAAAGAAGATCCATAGAGGAGCATTCGGAGGAAGAGATGGGCAGGCGCCAATGCAAGAATTCACCCAGCAATCTGAAGAACAACATGAAACCACCAGAACCCAGCGACCTCACAACAGGAGCACAGGAACACCTTAACCAAGAAGAAGCAGAAAAATTTGACTTTATGAAAGTGATTGACGCCCTTAAACAGCATGTAAAAAATGCCCTGGTAGAAATGGATGAGAAGTATAACAGAAAGTTTGAAGAATTGAATAAATCAGTGAATGATACCCTAGGAAACCAAGGAAAAACAATCAAACAGATAATGGAAACAGTTCAAGACTTGAAAACTGAAATGGAGGCAAAGAAGAAAACACAATCAGAGGGCCGGCTGGACATGGAAAATATAGGTAAACGAATAGAGTCTACAGAAACAAGCATAACCAGCAGAATACAAGAGATAGAAGAAAGAATCTCAGATGCTGAAGATAACATAGAGAAAATAAACGCACTGATCAAAGAAAACAGCAAGTCCAACAAGTTCTCATCGCAAAACATTCAGGAATTATGGGACACAATAAAAAGACCAAACCTAAGAATAATTGGAGTAGAAGAAGGAGAAGAAGTGCAACTCAACGGTCCAGAAAATATATTTAATAAAATTATAGAAGAAAACTTTCCCAACCTAAAGAAGGAGGTACCTATGAGGGTCCAAGAAGCATACAGAACACCAAATAGGCTGGATCAAAAAAAAAAACATCTCCTCGCCATATAATAATCAAAACACAAAGCATTCAGAATAAAGAAAGAATATTAAGAGCCGCAAAGGAAAAAGGCCAAGTTACTTATAAAGGCAAACCTATCAGAATTACACCTGACTTCTCTATGGAAACCATGAAAGCCAGAAGGTCCTGGATAGATGTACTACAAAAACTAAGAGACCACGGATGCAAGCCCAGACTACTATACCCAGCCAAGCTTTCGTTCACTACAAATGGAGAAAACAAAATTTTCCAGGATAAAAACAAATTTAAACAATACGTAGCCACAAATCCAGCTCTACAGAAAATAATAGAAGGAAAATCACTAACCAAGGAGTCCAACAATGACCACAATAACTCAGACATCTAGAGACCCTTCACCAGCACAATTCAAAGAAGGGAAACACACAAACTCTACTACTAAAAAAGTGACCGGAGTTAACAACCACTGGTCATTAATATCACTTAATGTCAATGGGCTCAACTCACCTATAAAAAGGCACAGACTAAGAGAGTGGATAAGAAAACAGGATCCAACATTCTGCTGTCTACAAGAAACACATATCAAACACAAAGACAGGCACCTACTCAGAGTAAAGGGCTGGGAAAAGGCTTATCAAGCAAATGGACCTAAGAAACAAGCAGGTGTGGCCATACTAATCTCTAACAAAGTTGACTTCAAACTTAAATCAATCAGAAAAGATGGAGAGGGACATTTTATACTCATAACTGGAACAATTCAACAGGATGAAGTATCAATCCTAAATATCTATGCCCCTAATCTAAAAGCACCCACGTATGTAAAAGAAACATTATTAAAACTCAAAGAAGCCATCAAACCGCACACACTAATAATAGGAGACTTCAACACTACTCTCTCACCAATGGACAGGTCAATCAGACAGAAACCTAACAGAGAAATTAGAGAATTAAAGGAGGCAATGAATCAATTGGACTTAACAGACATCTATAGAATATTCCACCCAAATAGGAAAGAATATACCTTCTTCTCTGCAGCTCATGGAACCTTCTCGAAAATTGACCACATACTCGGTAACAAAGCAAACTTCCACAGATACAAAAAAATATTGGTAACCACATGTGTCTTATCAGATCACCATGGATTAAAGTTAGAGTTCAACAAATATGCTACCCTCAGAAGCCTACAAACTCATGGAAACTGAACTGTCAACTATTGAACCACACCTGGATCAAGGAAGAAATAAAGAGAGAAATGAAAGTCTTCCTTGAATTCAATGAAAATAAAGAAACAACATACTCAAACTTATGGGACACTATGAAAGCAGTCCTGAGAGGAAAGTTCATAGCACTAAGTGCCCACTTAAGGAAAACAGAGAAAGCACACATTGGAGACTTAACAGCCCACCTGAAAGCTCTAGAAAAAAAAGAAGCAGACTCACCTAGGAGGAGTAGAAGACTGGAAATAATCAAACTAAGGGCTGAAATCAACAAAATAGAAACGCAGAAAACAATCCAAAGAATCAATGAAACAAAAAGCTGGTTCCTGGAGAAAATCAACAAGATTGATAAACCCCTATCCAAACTAATTAAACGGCAGAGAGAGAATATACTAATTAATAAGATCAGAAATGAAAAGGGGGACATAACCACAGACACAGAGGAAATTCAGAGAATCATTAGATCCTACTACAAAAGCCTGTATGCCACAAAACTGGAAAATGTAAAAGAAATGGACACTTTTTTAGATAAATACCATTTACCAAAGTTAAACCAGGACCAGGTGAACAATCTAAATAGACCTGTTAGTCGCGAAGAATTAGAATCTGTTATCAGAAACCTCCCTACCAAAAAGAGCCCAGGACCAGACGGCTTCAATGCGGAATTCTACCAGAACTTCCAAGAAGACCTAATACCTATACTCCTTAATGTATTTCACAATATAGAAACAGAAGAGTCATTACCAAATTCCTTTTATGAAGCTACAGTTACTCTGATACCAAAACCACACAAAGACCCTACCAGGAAAGAGAATTACAGGCCAATCTCACTCATGAACATTGACGCAAAAATCCTCAACAAAATACTGGCAAACCGAATCCAAGAACACATTAAAAAAATTATCCACTATGATCAAGTAGGCTTTATCCCAGAGATGCAGGGCTGGTTCAACATACGAAAATCTATCAATGTAATTCATCATATAAATAAACTGAAAGAAAAAAACCATATGATCATTTCATTAGATGCTGAAAAAGCATTTGACAAAATTCAACATCCCTTTATGATAAAAGTCTTGGAGAGATTAGGGATACAAGGGTCATACCTAAATATAATAAAAGCTATATACAGCAAGCCGACAGCTAACATCAAATTAAACGGAGAGAAACTCAAAGCCATCCCACTAAACTCAGGAACACGACAAGGCTGCCCACTCTCGCCATATCTCTTCAATATAGTGCTTGAAGTTCTAGCAATAGCAATAAGACAACATAAGGGGATCAAGGGGATTCGAATTGGAAAAGAAGAAGTTAAACTTTCGTTATTTGCAGATGATATGATAGTGTACATAAGTGACCCCCAAAACTCCACCAAAGAACTCCTACAGCTGATAAACACCTTTAGTAATGTGGCAGGATACAAGATCAACTCCAAAAAGTCAGTCGCCCTCTTATATACAAAGGATATGGAAGCAGAGAGGGAAATCAGAGAAACTTCACCTTTCACGATAGCCACAAACAGCATAAACTATCTTGGGGTAACTCTAACCAAGGAAGTGAAAGACCTATTTGACAAGAACTTTAAGGCATTGAAGAAAGAAATTGAAGAGAATACCAGAAAAAGGAAGGACGTCCCTTGCTCTTGCATTGGGAGGATCAACATAGTAAAAATGGCAATTCTACCAAAGGCAATTTATAGATTCAATGCAATCCCCATCAAGATCCCAGCAAAATTCTTCACAGATCTGGAAAGGACAATAATCAACTTTATATGGAAAAACAAAAAACCCAGGGTAGCTAAAACAATCCTATACAATAAAGGATCTTCTGGAGGCATTACCATCCCTGACTTCAAACTCTATTACAGAGCTACAGTAATGAAAACAGTGTGGTACTGGCATAAAAACAGAGAAGTTGATCAATGGAATCGCATAGAAGACCCAAATTTTAACCCACAAACCTATGATCACCTCATTTTCGATAAAGGAGCTAAAAGTATACAATGGAGGAAAGAAAGCATCTTCAACAAATGGTGCTGGCACAACTGGATATCAACCTGTAGAAGATTGAAAATAGACCCATATCTATCACCTTGCACAAAACTCAAGTCCAAAAGTATCAAAGACCTCAATATCAATCCGAACACACTGAACCTGATAGAAGAGAAAGTGGGAACCACCCTACAACAAATGGGCACAGGAGATCGCTTTCTATGTATAACCCCAGCAGCACAGACAGTAAGGGCAGCATTGAATAAATGGGACCTACTAAAACTGAGAAGCTTCTGTAAAGCAAAAGACACTGTCACTAAGACAAAAAGACAACCTACTGACTGGGAGAAGATCTTCACCAACCCTGCAACAGACAAAGGCCTGATCTCCAAAATTTATAGAGAACTGAAGAAACTAGACTTCAAAATGCTAATTAACCCAATTAAAAAATGGGGCAATGAACTGAACAGAGAATTCTCAACAGAAGAAGTTCAAATGGCCAAAAGACACTTAAGGTCATGCTCAACCTCCTTAGTGATTAGGGAGATGCAAATCAAAACAACTTTGAGATATCATCTTTCACCTGTCAGAATGGCTAAAATCAAAAACACCAATGATAGCCTTTGCTGGAGAGGCTGTGGAGGAAGGGGTACCCTCATACATTGCTGGTGGGAATGCAATCTTGTGCAACCACTTTGGAAATCAGTGTTTCGGTTTCTCAGGAAATTCGGGATCAACCTACCCCTGGACCCAGCAATACCACTCTTGGGAATATACCCAAGAGATGCCCTATCACATGACAAAAGCATCTGCTCAACTGTGTTCATAGCAGCATTATTTGTAATAGCCAGAACCTGGAAACAACCTAGATGCCCTTCAATGGAAGAATGGATGAAGAAAGTGTGGAATATATACACATTAGAGTACTACGCTGCGGTAAAAAACAATGACTTCTCGAATTTTGCATGCAAATGGATGGAAATAGAAAACACTATCCTGAGGGAGGTATCCCAGACCCAAAAAGATGAACATGGGATATACTCACTCATAATTGGTTTCTAGCCATAAATAATGGTCACGGAGTATATAATTGGTGAACCTAAAGAAGCTAAATTAGAAGGTGAACCCAAGGAAAAACATATAATTATTCTCTTGACTAAGGGAAGTAGACAAAATTGCCGGGGAGAAATTTTGGGATCTTGGGGGGGGGGTGGGAGTATCGGAGGAAGGGGAGAGAAAAGTGAGAAGGGGAGGATGAGGGAAACTTGGGGAAACAGGAGGATTGGGATAAAGGAAGGTTGGATAGGGGAGCACGGAAGCACAATTTTTAGTTAAGGGAGTCACCTTAGGGTTGGCAAGAGACTTGAACCTAGAGTGGCTCCCAGGAGCCCAAGGCGAGGTCCCCAGTTAGTTCCTTGGGCAGCTGAGGATAGGGAACCTGAAATGACTCTATCCTATAGCCATACTGATGATTATCTTGCATATCACCATAGAACCTTCATCTGGTGATGGATGGAGATAGTCACAGAGACCCACACAGGAGCACCGGACTGAGCTCCCAAGTTCCCAATGAGGAGCAGAAGGAGGGAGAACATGAGCAAGGAAGTCAGGACCACGAGGGGTGCACCCAACCACTGAGACAGTGTGGCTGATCTATTGGGAGCTCACCAAGGCCAGCTGGACTGTGACGGAAGAAGCATGGGATAAAACAGGACTCTCTGAACATGGCGAACAATGGGGGCTGATGAGAAGCCAAGGACAATGGCCCTGGGTTTTGATCCTACTTCAAGTTCTGGCTTTGTGGGAGCCTAGCCAGTTTGGATGTTCACCTTCCTAGACATGGACGGAGGGGGGAGTACCTTGGACTTTCCACAGGGAAGGGAACCCTGACTACTCTTTGGACTGGAGAGGGAGGGTGAGAGGAGTGAGGGGAGGGGGAGAAGGGTGGGAGGAGGGGGAGGGAAATGGGAGGCTGGGGGGAGGTGGAAACTTTTTTCTTTTTCTCAATAAAAAAAAATTTGATTCATTACTCCTTCACAGAGGGTATAAAGGGAATAAACTAAAATCATCTAACATATAATATTGACACTATGCTTAAATGACTGATTTCAATGTTAAATGACTACTCAGTCTCATTTTGTAACTGTGTAGGCTAAATTCATACAAAAGATTTTTACTTAGCTGTCATATAAAAATTGGGAAAAATATAACATAATTATCATGTATTAAATAAATCTACAGTTATGATACTGACTTGAAGTTTGTTGTTTTACAAGGAATCTTTAATAACTTGGAACTTTAACTTCATGATACAAAACATATAGAGTTTGGTATAAATAATCAAAACTAACACTTTTTTCAGGACATGATTTCTTTTTGTACTTTCATCTGTCCTATAACTCACTCTGTAGACCAGGTTGGCCTCGAACTCATAGATGTCCCTCTGCCTCTGCCTCTCTCAGTGCTAGGATTAAAGGCTAGGACAAATATGTATGAAAACAAGAGGTTTTTTTGGTGTTTTCTGGATCCCAACATCAGAAAAGAAGATAATCATCTGAAATTGTGACTAGAGAAATTAAGACAGATACTAAGAAAATAATATATAAGAAATTTCCTGCTTATTAAATATAAAATATAAGTCGAATTTTGGTTAAGAAATTTGAACACAATAGTCTCTTAACTAAAGATCTATAAATTTAGTAAAATAATACAATTTGAAACTGAGATTAAAAGTTTCAACAGGGTTAAGAACATTCACAGTATAAAATAATTTCTTCCAAATTTATGAAGGATGAATCTTATATCTCTGCAATAATAAGAGTGTAGGATTAAGATAAATTTGCTATCTACAGAAGCTTCTCATAGATTTTATTCTAAGAAGCTATTCTGAGATTCTAGGAAGACCCCAACAATACCTGTGTATCATAGTTCTCATTACTAACTTTGGCAATTATTTCATGAATATAATTTAGGCTATTCCAAAAAAAAAAAAAAAACCTCTGAGTTCCAAACAAGACTCTGTTCATACTCATAGAAAAACAAAAACTCTGGGTTCCAAACAAGACTCTGTTCATACTCATAGAAAAACCTACCACATGATTTTATATTGATTATTTTGACAAACCATGAGTTAAACATTCTAATTTTCTTCTTAACAAGCATAATGGAGAAATCACTTTTACACATTTCACTGTTTTGTGTGGAGTATTGTCTTGGTCTTATTAATTTTTTTGTAACAGAAAATTCCAAATATTTTATAAAAGGCATTCTTATGGAATCCAAGATCATATCTTTATATCTTTATCCATTTATTCTCTTTGCTCTGAATTTCAAATTCTTAAAGCACTGATACTTTAATGGCAATTGTTTTGAATAAACACTTATTTTTCAATTCAGACAGTTGTACTTCTCTAATCATATTTATAACTTGATAGTGCTATAGGAAAAATCTCAAATTTTAGGCAACTGATACTTTTTACTTGGAAGGATTCTGATATCCTACTCTTCTTTAAAGTATCAGAACTAAAGTAATTTTATTCTTTTAGTATAGTCATTCAATAGGTATATCAAAGCTGATGATTTGAAGTGTGTGCACGTGTTTGTGTGCATATGGGTGCATTTCACCCTCCAAACACATGATTACTACCAGAAAATTTACCTTTAGGATTTATTCTTTGAATATTATTCTCTTTCCCAACTAGTTCAGGGATGTTCCATATGCCATTTCTATATTCCAATCTGTGTCAGCAATGACAAGAATACCTAAAGACACTCATATATCTATTTTCATGTTATCTTAGAGACTTAAAATTACATAACTTAACAAACTTTAAACTATTAATAGTTTAAACACATATTTACAAGAGTAATGCAATTATAATAGCTGTGCTTTTATATATCAAATTATTCTTGAAATCATTTATCTTTATTATAGGCTTGAAAGGCTTTGGGAAATACAGTAAGAATTACATATCTAGGTTGATATAGTAAATATCTTAGCAATCTCCTTTAATGTTATAACTTAATGATAAGTATAAAATAAAATTACTTTACTAAGCATTTAATTTATTCTATTTCATATATCAAAACTCTAAGAAACTGTTTTTATATTTCTTGAAATTGGATGAGGAAACTTTCTTTCAAAAAATTTTGAAATATATGGAATCCTGAATCTAAGTAGGACTTCATTTACATATGGTGAGCAGTTCAATTTCTTTAAAATTCTAAGTTAAATTATGACTGTACTAATTGATATTTGTCCTTAAATATACTATTGCCCTGTGGAAAAAATGGTTCACTTTTTTATTTGAAAATAGAGCATCTCATATTCATATACTATTTATAATTACAGAAGCTACATTTATTTTCATTCATTGTTCATGATCAGAATTTTTTCTTGGACTAAATGTGTTGAACATTTTGGGTACAAATCTAACATGAATTATTTATAAAGATGTCAGTGAATTTATCTGTATTTATGTTTAGGTTGGAATGTCACTGTGTATTAAATTATACTACCTATTATATAATAGAATAATTAAATTTATTAATGTATCTCTTTTTACATACTTTCAACATTCTTTCACACACACATGTATAAATAAAAGCAAAATAAAAAAGTAGTTTTTATTCCATAGCTTAAAATTAAATAAGCCATCATTTTTCTACTCTAGCTACCGACAAATATGAAATGTGCTCTGTTCCATGTTGGAGCTTTACGTTATTTCTAGTTCCTTGGATAACAATTTCCAACCCTTCAATATGATAAGAAGATCATCCAAATTAGTTTAAATTGCTCATAAAAAAGAATTAGAATATAGTCAATTAAATTTCTTGATTGCTTTATATGTGCTAGCACAGCTATTAGTATAATATCTAATTTATTTTTATAATACCCTGTAAACATAAGTATTATTTCCACAATGTACAGATTCAGCAACTATAGTGAAATGATCTTCCAAGTGATATAATATCATTAAATGGAAGATTCTGTACTTCAATTATGAGAAGTCAATAAGTATGCATTTAGATATATGTGATACTATATTGTGGTGCAGAAGGTTCTGCTAGGAGATAATGAAGATTGATGCATGTTGTATAACATTCCACATTAATTTGCCTGAGATTTTTTGATTTAGTATCTTTTCTTTTCTTCACTTATATCATTCCCATAAATTCTGCTTATGAATGATTAAAATAATTTGTATGATTTTGTAGTGATCCTCAGTGTAGTGGCAGTGTTTCAAGTATCAGCATAGCTGTAGGTTAAAATAGAATTATACATCAGAGACCAAGTTGCCTTGAAGCATTTAAGAAATACAACTATTCCCTATGAAAACTCATAGCTCAGCTCAATAACGTTTAAAAATCTAAACATGCTGCCGGTGTCATTATATACATCTGTGTTTAAATTCTGTAAGTTCTCCACTTTCGTAGTCTTCAAAAGAATTATTTTATGAGCTGACCTACATGGGTTTAAATACTTTAAGTTTTATTTAGAGTTGTAAATTTTTATAAATATAATAGCAACAAAACCTCCACACAGCACCTTTGAGTCTCTTGAGGCCTGAACATATTAACATTTAATGCCTTAACAACTAAATTCACATATATAGAAAGCATGAATTATATTAAAGAACAGTATAAAACCTATTAAAGAAAGAAGGCTTATGGAAGTCACAGTAATGGAAAAGTAAAACTTTAATGCCTAGACTGCATTTTGATTACCATTTACTCATAAATAAACTTTATTTATGAGACAAATTGAATGATTATACTATTCTTTATGTTTCCAAGAAGTAGCTTGCATTCATTATTGAGCTGTGATTCAGAATGTCATGTATTGTAACATCATATGTTAGTGTGTATTTAAAAATACAACATAACTTAAATACAAATAACTTTCAGAAAATCAGAATCCAAGTCTTCTCATATTTAAATATTTAATCTCTGCAAATACAACCTGCATAATGGAAGATTTGTAAATTGCAAGTTTGCTGGGTGAGAATGACTGCTCGAACTTAACTTTATAAATAGTTGACTAAAACAGATTCTTTTTCTTGTGGATAATAAAAATGCCAAGAGTGTTACATTTACTTTCATAATGAGCTACTTAATAGAATACAAACAAGATTCTTCTGTTTTTTATCCTGAAATAAGTACTTTTTAATGGCAGAAAGTTTGCTAGTTACCAATTTGTATAGCTCTGCACTCTTTGAGGTTAATAGGATAGCAAGCTGATTCTACTTTTTAAAAAATAATTAAATTCTATTATTATGGATCATTTAATTTAGAAAATAGGGACAAGGAGAACAATCTAACATCTTGATAAGTCACTAGAAAATTATTGCATTTGCCTCATATGGCTTGTGTATAGAAAAAGAATATAAGTATATTCTTATAATTCTATCTAATACACATACAAGTTGCTGATTTTACATGTTAAATCCATTGAAAATAGCTTAATTTAAGCATTTTTACATTTTGTTTTTTGGAAAACTTGTCTAACAATATTTCGTGAGGAAATTCATACTTTAAGAATATAATTTAATATCAATTAGATATAAAACAAAGCCATACTTCTGACAGTAATGCAAAATGTACACTAACACTATTTGAAAAGGTGATTTTTATGGTTTCTTTAGCTGCACAGTACATAGCACGTCCAAGGAATAAAAGCAAAATAATTACTTTCTTATGGGCAAAGTGAATGAATAAAAAAGCTACATCATTTAAAATATAACTCTTTGAAACTAGTAACAAAGAGACTTTAAACAACTTGTAATAAAAAGGGAAAAGCTTCCCCTGACAAATCTACACTAAACATCTCCCTCATTGCAATCACTCCCATTTCTATGAATTTTTCTTTTTGAATAACTTTCATAATTTTAATTGAATTCCATGGTTGTGGATCAATTATAATTTCATAGTTCCAGGAATAATTTCACACACATTTTATCTTCTTGTTTTTAGAGTTCCTTGTAAAGATGTTCAGGATGGTTCTACTGCCCTTTGCAGATAGGGAAGTAAGCTAAATGATATGAAGTGAACTGAAGAATGTCCAACCTCATATTTGGAAGAAATAGTAAATGCACGTTTTTTGACTCTGACCCCAACATTTTTTATAACTATGGAAAATGTTTATGTAGGTTTCTGTTTCCTCCCCAATAAAACAAAGATTTACCAAAGGTGAAAGAGATGTTACCATGAAAATCTCAAATCATGCAATTCTATGATTTTTTTTCCTTCTTAATCCAATATTTTTTCACCATAACTCGTATTTTCAAAAGATATTTTGGGGTGTATGTTTTGAAACTTTTATACATAGTTCTAAAACAACTATAGAGACATTCTTTACATACTCTTGACATTTTATCTAAATGACATTTTGTGCATCTGTGGAATAGCATCTGGTTATTGAGATTGAAATTAAGAACCAGTCATATTCAGATTTCTCTAATTTAATAGTACTCACTTCTATAGTTATGTATAATCAGTATCATCTGTTATCATACAGTGTAACACAATGGCCTGCTTGTTGGGGTTTCTGTCCTGCCCAGTTCCCACAGCCATTTAACCTCAAAGAAAATCACACAGAGGTATCCATAAGTTTTAAACTGAGCCCATTAGCTCAGGCTTTATATTAGCTCTTATAACTTATATTAACCCATTATTCTAGTATATGTTAGCCACATGGCTAACCTTTTTTCAGCAGGACAGGTCACATCCTGCTTCTTCAGTGGTCTGGGCAGGACTGGGGAGGAATGGGCTTTCCCCTTCCCAGAATAGTCCTGTTCTCATTGCCCCACCTCTACTTCCTCTCTGGTTTTCCTGCCTATACTTTATGCCTGGCTATCGACAAATCAGTGTTTATTTAAAACATGATTGATGGAATACAAACAGTTCTCCCGCACCAATACAGATTTATTTATATATATTTATTTTATGTTAATATGGATTTTGCCTATATGTTTACACACCATATGCCTGTATTATGTCTGCAGAGACCAGAAGAGTGTATCAAATCCCCTGGAACTGCAGTTATTGATGTGAGCAATCATTATCATTCTCTGCATGAATAACAAGTTGTCAATTGTTGAGCCATCTCCCCAGTCCCCTTAAGTACATGTATACATTGCTTTATACATCTCCCCAGTCCCCTTAAGTACATGTATACATTGCTGCAACCACAATCATGAGCTTATATTTTCTTAAAAATATACCTTTGTCAGATTTAGCTATTAGATTATAAAATTTAGCTATTGGTTTATAGAATGAGTTGAAAAGACTTCTACTTTCTAGAAAACATTTTTTAAAATTTATAAATTATAATAAAATTTTCTTAGAGGGTTCACAAAAAATTTTCTGGATTTGGGATTCTTTAAATATAAATTCAATTTATTTTATGATTAAGTGGCTTCTTTTATCACTAACTTCCTTGTAGATAATTTTTAGTAGCATAAAGCTAAAGAATTATGACATTTGAGTTACCAGATATAAACTAAATTTATTACCAAGTCAGAATCTATAGGTTTTGTATTACTTTATCCCAGATACTCATGATTTCTGTATTTCCTTGTCTTCATTTGTGTTTTGTGTTTGTTGTTCCTTTGTTTTTTTTTTTTGGAGGGGGGGGGACAAAGTTCACTATTGTAGTCCCAACTGAACTTACTGTCATGGTCAGACAACTTTAATCAACAAAACCTTGGGTGTAGAACCATTCCTGAATTTTATAAATTTATATATTGAGTTTTATAAAAAAAACTTCTTAGTTCATATTATTGGTTTTCTCTAATTGCATATATTAAATTTTACTTATTTTTCTCTTTGTTTCTTCCTGCCTTTAATTTGTTGTATATGTACTTTGCTCTTTTATGAAAGAAGACAGGAGTAAATTTGAAAATAGGCTTTATTGGCAATATAATGATTTCTTCAGGCTTTGAAGTTTCCTCTTAGCATTTGCAATTTAATGACTTCAGGATCAAACGTTTCTTTTTAGCATAGAGTCATCCTAAAATTTTGATCTTTTTCATTCATTTTATATTTTTATTGCCATGTCTTTACATCTTAGTTTTGACATTATTGATATGTTTGCTGTGAATCATTTCCATTGATTTGTTTAGTTATTTCAAATTTACCACTCATTTTATTTAGTAGCTACATATTGTCTTTTGTTCCTGTGATAGACTTATATCTATTCCATTGTGTCCAGAGGACATAGAAAGTATGATGATAATATCTGAAAGTTTTGAAACATATTGTAGTCTACATAAAGCATATTTGGGTTAATGAATACACTGTGTGACTTTAAATATATTAATCTCTTTTTGACAAGTACAATGTTTTATATTTTAATTTGACATTGCTACTTGATGCTAAGATTTAGCTGATGCTCTTTTGCTATCTTAGAGCCCTGCATAATTGTTGCTGACAGACTTTGTTTAAAGCCTTACTAAATTTGGGTCATGTTCCCCTCCATATTATCAGATTTTGCTTTCTACTTTCTCAAGCATGTTTGTGTACTGTTTATATACCTAAGATCTTGATGTTTACCTGGACTTATTCATGTTCTTTATCTTCAGCAATTATTTGCTCTGAAATCTCCATTGCCACCAGTTGATTATATTTTCTCATTCTAGTTTTGATTGTTTGGTTTCTTAGTATGAGTGCTGATTTGTATTTGTATTTTTCTTTTTTTATTAAAAATTTCCACCTCCCATTTCCCTCCACCACTCCCCATCCCCATCCTTCTCCAGAACAAGGGGCAGTCAGAGTTCCCTGCCCTGTGGGAAGTCCAAGGCCCTCCCCCCTCCATCCAGGTCTAGGAAGGTGAGCATCCAAACAGACTAGGCTCCCACAAAGCCAGTACATGCAGTAAAATCAAAACCCAGTGCCACTGTCCTTGGTTTCTCAGTCAGCCCTCATTATCAGCCACATTCAGAGAGTCTGGTTTGATCACATGCTCCATCTGTCCCAGTCCAGCTGGCCTTGGTGAGCTCCCATTATATCAGCCCCACCATCTCAGTGGGTGGGAACACCCACCACGGTCCTGACTTCCTTGCTCATCTTCTACCTCCTTCTGCTCCTCCTTTGGACCTTGGGAGCTCAGTCCAGTGCTCCAATGTGGGTCTCTGTCTCTAGCTTCATCCATCGGCAGATGAAGTTTCTATGGTGATATGCAAGATATTCATCAGTGTAGCTATAGGATAGGGCCATTTCAGGTTCCCTCTCTTCAGCTGCCCAAGGAACAAACTGGGGACATCTCCTTGGACACCTGGGAACCCCTCTAGAGTAAAGTCTCTTGCCAACGCTAAAATGGCTCCTCTAAGATATATACTTCCCTGCTCCCATATCCACCCTTCCTCCATCCCAACCATCCCATTCCCCCAAGCTCTCCCCATTCTCCTCTTCTCCCTTCTCTCTCCCTGCTTTCCCTTACCCCCACTCCACCTATGCTACATCCACGGTGGTGACACTGGTGTAGCAGAAATGCTTCTGCGATGGACCAAGGCCGATGGATCGGGGTCTGAGCTCTTTGGAGATGAGCCCCAGGCAGTTCCCAGGCAATCAACTGTAGTAATGATGCCAGAAGAATTGTCTCAATGCCGATCTCCACCTTGGTGCCAATGGAGTCTTTTCCTCCTTGTTTGTCTGTCCTGTGTCTTTTTCTTATCCTGCCAGTAGTCTGCACTAAGCAATCAGGGAATTACCGAGAGCCCCTACCTTATACGGGAAAGTATGATGAAATTAGGATTAGATGGGTTAAGCAGGCCTCCCTGGTGTTTACTAAACCGGGAAGAAAGAAAGGAACGATTAGAAAACATGAAGCCAGCTTTAGAGTATTGGTATAAAACTTGGTGAAAGCCATTTGCAGTTAATAAATATCAACGTGCCACTGAACTGTATGAAGCATACTTCTCAGGGGAAAGGGACCCTGGCCCTTGAGGTCAAGAAGATGCCCATAGTCTGAAAATCAGGAAATGTGCCGAGATGTGGTTGGTGGTGTGAGACAGATTTCAGAAGAACACTTAGATCATGTCTTTGAGCAATGACCACAATCTAATGCTTAAAATAGACCATCTATAAGCAATTGTGCTGTTCTTTTTGTTTTTATTTTATGATCTGATGATGTAGACCCCTGCCAAGTTCCTTGATTGTAAGACTACATAAACCTTGCCTGAGTCGAAGTAAAGTTGCAGCAGCATATTCAACTTCATTGAGTGTGTCTGTCTGTCATTTCCTCGCTGATTCCTGATTTCTCCTTGAGCCTTCACCCCTGTTCTCCCTCGGTCGGTGGTCTCCACGAGAGGTGGTCCTTGGCACACCTACACCCCCAAGCTCGCAATTTTTGCCTGGCAATCTTGTCTACTTCCAATATCCAGGAGGATAACTACATGTTTTTCTTTGGGTTCACCTTCTTATTTAGCTTCTCTAGGATCACAGATTATAGGCTCAATGTCCTTTAATTATGGCTAGGATCCACTTATGAGTGAGTACATACCATATTCATCTTTTTGGGTCTGGGTTACCTCACTCAGGATAGTGTTTTCTATTTCCATCCATTTGCATGCAAAATTCAAGATGACATTTTTTTAACGCTGAGTAGTACACTAATGCATATATATTCCAGACTTTCTTTATCTATTCTTACATCGAGGAGCATCTACATTGTTTCCAGGTTCTGGCTATTACAAATAATGCTGCTATGAACATAGTTGAACAAATGATTTTGTAGTATAATAGGGCATCTCTTGGGTATATTCCCAAGAGTGGTATTGCTGGATCTTGGGGTAGGTTGATCCCAAATTTCCTGAGAAACCGCCACACTGCTTTCCAAAGTGGTTGCACAAGATTGCATTCCCACTAACAATGGATGAGTGTTCCCCTTACTCCACATCCTCTCCAGCAAAGGCTATCATTGTTGTTTTTTATTTTAGCTATTCTGACAAGTATAAGATGGTATCTTAAAGTTGTTTTAATTTGTATTTCCCTGATGGCTAAGAAGGTTGAGCATGACCTTAAGTGTCTTTTGGCCATTTGAACTTCTTCTGTTGAGAATTCTATGTTCAGTTCAGTGCCCCATTTTTTTAATTGGGTTAATTAACATTTTAAAGTCTAGTTTCTTGAGTTCTTTATATATTTTGGAGATCAGACCTTTGTCTGTTGGGGGGTTGGTGAAGACCTTCTCCCAATTAGTAGGTTGCCTTTTTGTCTTAATGACAGTGTCCTTTGCTTTACAGAAGCTTCTCAGTTTTAAGAGGTCCCATTTATTCATTGTTGCTCTTATTGTCAGTGCTACAGGGGTTCTACATAGGAAGTGGTCTCCTGTGCCAATGTATATTTTTCTTATAATGTTTTTACTGTTAGGTTATAAAACTGTCAAATATGAACGATGAAAGATATATATATATATATATATATATATATATATATATATATATATTCACCACAAAAATGCCTGATAGCTGCAGAAGCCCACTGTGTGTGTAAGATCTACTGAAATTGGAATAACAGATGATTGTGAGCCATATTGTGAGTGTTTGGAATGAAACTAGAATTCTTTTAAAAAAGAAGCAAATGTTCACATTTTTCTAGCACCATATTTTGATTTTTAATATAATACACAGACTCCATCCTTTTCTTAGCGTTTTTCTGTGTGCTGTGATTCCAAATCATTTTGATTTTTTCAGAGCCTTTGATTTGATATTTTATGTTTTTTTTTCTAGGTTTGCCTGTTAATTCAGGACTTGCCCTGACTCATTTATTGTTGCCTAGAGTTATGGACCCTTTTCGCCACACTGAACTCTATGTATCTCTTAGATGAGGAAGTAAGATGAAAAAAATAATGCCCAGCTTGGTTGTTTGCTATACTTGTATTTTTAATATATTTCTTGACTCCACTCTGTCATTGTGTGAAAAAGGCAGATCTCATATCTACAAGCTCCAAATAAACTTCCAGAATTACTTCAATTAGACCCTCATTCATTCTGTACTTTCATTTCATCTTTGCATCTCTGGGCAGATAAAGATCACTTATTTAGGTGGCAGCAAGGAACCTACTTAGTACTTGTAGTGATTGGGACTTATTAGTCTGAGCTCCTATGTTGAATTGTACATATCTGGACTGCAAATGAGACTCCAGCTTTGTAAGAATTCAAGTGGCCATTTGGGCTATTTTTAATGTATTTGTTGTTGTTGTTTGTTTTTACTTTGCTTTGTTTTGTTATTTTCTTTTGTTCTCCATATTTAAATAATCAACAGAGTTAAGTAGGAAGTCTTGAGTCAAGAAAACAAAGAGTTTTTCCCTAACTGGATCTTTTGTTTTGGGAAAGTTCTCTTTGCTAATTTAGCCATCCTGTCTGTCTCATTGACTCTAGGTCACGAATCAGAACTTCAGGTTCTTGCAGAAAGCAAAAACCCTACCATGGACATTTACTTTGGTCTATACTCCTGTATGGGTTATACTTGGAATTTCTAAGGCCAAACTGTTTTTTAATAAACTGTCAAATCGCCGGGCGGTGGTGGCGCATGCCTTTAATCCCAGCACTCGGGAGGCAGAGGCAGGCGGATCTCTGGGAGTTCGAGACCAGCCTGGTCTACAAGAGCTAGTGCCAGGACAGGCTCCAAAGCTACAGAGAAACCCTGTCTCGAAAAAATTAAAAAAAAAAAAAAACAAAATAAACTGTCAAATCCCTACCCATAAAGAAGATAATGGTATCTCTGCAACTCTTTTTCTGTCCTTTTATTGTTTTCTGATGAAATATTTAAAGAATCCTCTGCCTTATGTTCTTGTTGATATGTTTTACTTCATGAGTCCTACAATCAATAGAAGCATCTGGTCATGAAATGAAAACTTGATATCAGACCACAAAATCAACCTTTCCTCCATTTAAGTAGTTTCAACAATTTACCATTGGGTCAGGTAATGGGTGAGGATTAGTAACATGGAAAGAAAACATGGGAATGTTACTATAATTATATTTGAATGAGTGATTTCAAAACCCTTTAAAATTAGCTTGTAGGAGATCAATTTAGATAACTTTGAGAAATCCAGCTTAAAAAACTTTAAAATCTTATATCAAAACTTAATTGAAAATTCTTCTGTCAGTTCAGAAGACCAAATCAGAATGAGGATGGAAAATGAGTTTCTATTGGGAAACAAATTAGAAGCCATTCATATAAAAATTTGGTAAACAACTTTACTTCTCTCTTCATCTGAGACTTTACAAATGGGTGTAAGTGTGTGGGGGGGTGTTTCTTTGTGTGGGTTTGTGTAAGAGACTGGCTTACATGAAATGGAAAGTGGAATATATACAAAGACTTAAGGCTGGGTGTTAAGGGTTTAAAACCCAGAGACCATACAGCAGATCCAAAATTCAAATTGAGTGTCTGTATTAAGCCAGTCTGGTGACTGCCTGGGGAAACACACTTCTCACAGAGCAGCAACATTGCATATTACAGGCAGTTTTTAAGACAATGCAGAGAAACTACATCCTGGTTGAAATTTGCAGGAGGAAGCAAGTAAGCAAGTGGTTTAACAAGAGCCAAGAACATGCAGATAGCTGGAGCATTTCAACCCTGAGTTTCTAGAACATGGTTGAGTGCTTTGCCATGGAAATTTTCAGGGCAGGGAATAGAAATGAAAGATGGCTTCAGCTGATAAAAGATGAAGAAATTTTTACCCTGCAACACTGCAGAATAGTTCTCATGTGCTTTTAGCCAGCTCTGGAATAATGATCATAAAAAAGAAGCAGAGGGTAACATCACCCAGCTCAGCCTGTTTGGGCGCTGGGACTGAGTCCTGAGGGCAACCAGGCGGGCAGAAGTCCCTTTGTCTCAATAGCCTGCCTGCAGCAAGCAAGGTAGGCCCTTTGTTTGCAAGCTACCTGGCCAGCAAGGAGAACCAATTTCGGCACCTGAAGAACCATCAGTGGGGTGAGTTCCTGACCCGCAGCAACAGCCTGGGACACAGAGCACAGACATTCCTCATCCCCCTATACTTCCTGGTCTTCCTGCAGGGGCTATAATCCCTGACTACTGCCTATCTCTTCCTACCCCACCCAGCTTCTATCCAGAAAACACCTTCCTTCTCCCTCCCTCCTCTCTTCGGGTCCATAACATCACCCAGCTCAGCCTGTTTGGGTGCTGGGACTGAGTCGTGAGGGCAACCTATTAGGCAGGAGCCCCTTTGTCTCAATAGCCTGCCTGCAGCAAGCAAGGTAGGCCCTTTGTTTGCGAGCTACCTGGCCAGCTAGGAGACCCGATCTTGGTGCCAGAAGAGCGATCAGTGGGCAAGGAGACCTGATCATGGAGCAACACATGGGCAGGGACCAATGCAAGAATTTATCCAACAATCTGAAAAACAACATGAAACCACCAGAACCTAGCAAATTTATGACAAGAGGACATGAACACCTTAATCAAAAAGAAGTAGAAAAAAATGACTTTATGAAAGTGATAGAGGCCCTTAAACAGGAGGTGGAAAACTCCCTTAAAGAAATGGATGAGAAGAATAACAAAAAGTTTGAAGAACTGAGTAAATCCGTAAAAGATATCCTAGAAAACAAAGGAAAAACAATCAAACAGATAATGGAAACAATTCAAGACTTGAAAACTGAAATGGAGGCAAAGAAGAAAACACAAACCGAGAGCCGTTTGTATATGGAAAATCTAGGTAAATGAATAAAGACAACAGAAACAAGCATAACAAACAGAATATAAGAGAAGGAAAAAAGAATCTCGGATTCTGAAGATACCATAGAGAAAATTAATGCACTGATCAAAGAAAACAGAAAATCCTACACACTCTCATCACAAAACATTCAAGAAATCTGGGACACAATAAACAGACCAAACATAAGAATAATAAGGGTAGAAGAAGGAGAAGTAGAGCTCAATGGCCCAGAAAATATATTTAATAAAATTATAGAAGAAAACATTCCCAACCTAAAGAAAGATATTCGGATGAAGACTCAAGAAGCATAAAGAACACCGAATAGACTGGATCAAAAAAAAAAAAAAACTCGCCATATAATAATCAAAACACAAAACCTAGAGAATAAAGAAAGAATATTAAGATATGCAAAGGAAAAAAGTCAAGTAACTTATAAAGGTAAACCTATCAGACTTACACCTGACTTCTCTATGGAAACCATGACAGCCAGAAGGTCCTGGATAGATGTACTGCAGTAACTAAGAGACCATGGATGCAAGCCCAGACTACTATACCCAGCCAAGCTTTCATTCACTATAAATGGAGAAAACAAAATTTTCCAGGATAAAAACAAATTTAAACAATACAAGGCCACAAATCCATCCTTATAGAAAGTAATAGAAGGAAAATCACAAACCAAGGAGTCCAACAATGCCCACAATAACTCAGAAATCTAGTGACCCTTCACCAGCACAACTCAAAAAAGGGAAACACACAAAATCTACTACCAAAAAAAAAATGATGACCGGAGGTAACAACCACTGGTCATTAATATCACTTAATATCAATACTCAACTCACCTATAAAAAGGCACGAGCTAAGAGATTGGATAAAAAACAGGATCCAACATTCTGCTGTTTACAAGAAACACACCTCAACCACAAAGGCAGACATCTACTCAGAGTAAAGGGCTGGAAAAAGGCTTATCAAGCAAGTGGACCAAAGAAAGGAGCAGATGTGGCCATATCAATTTATAACAAAGTTGATTTCAAAATAAAATAAATCAGAAGAGATGGAGAAGGACATTTTATACTCATACCAGGAACAATTCATCAGGATGAAGTCTCAATCCTGAATATCTATGCCCCTAATATAAAAGCACCCACTTATGTAAAAGAAACATTACTAAAACTCAAGGCAGTCATCAAACCACACACACTAATAATAGGAGACTTCAACACTCCTCTCTCACCAATGGACAGGTCAATCAGACAGAAAGCAAACAGAGAAATAAGAGAATTAATGGAGGTAATGAATCAAATGGGCTTAACAGACATATATAGAACATTCTACCCATATAGGAAAGAATATACCTTCTTCTCTGCAGCTCATGGAACCTTCTTGAAAATTGACCACATACTCGGTAACAAAGCAAACTTCCACAGTTACAAAAATATATCAGTAACCACCTGTGTCTTATCGGATTACCATGGATTAAAGTTAGAATTCAACAACAATGCTATCCCCAGAAAGCCTATGAACTCATGGAAACTGAACAGTCAACTACTGAACCACACCTGGATCAAGGAAGAAATAAAGAAAGAAATTAAAGTCTTCCTTGAATTCAATGAAAATAAAGACACAACATACTCAAACCTATGGGAAACTATGAAAGCAGTGCTAAGAGGAAAGTTCATAGCACTAAGTGCCCACTTAAAGAAAACAGAGAAAGCACACATTGGAGACTTAACAGCCCACCTGAAAGCTCTAGAAAAAAAAGAAAAGAAGCAAACTCACACAGGAGGAGTAGAAGACTGGAAATAATCAAAAGGAGGGCTGAAATCAACAAAATAGAAACACAGAAAACAATCCAAAGAATCAATGAAACAAAAAGCTGGTTCTTGAAGAAAATCAACAAAATTGATAAAGTCCTATCCAAACTAATCAAACGGCAGAGAGAGAATACGCAAATTAACAAGATCAGAAATGAAAAGGGGGACATAACCAGAGACACAGAGGAAATTCAAATAATCATTAGATCTTACTAGAAAAGCCTGTATGCCACAAATTTGGAAAATGTAAAAGAAATGAACCTTTTTTAAGATAAGTATCATATACCAAAGTTAAACCAGGACAAGGTGAACAATCTAAATAAATCTGTTAGTTGCAAAGAAATAGAAGCTGTTATCAAAAATCTTCCTACCAAAAAAGCCCAGGTTTCAATGCAGAATTCTACCAGAACTTCAAAAAAGACCTAATACCTATACTCCTTAATGTATTTCACAAAATATAAACAGAAGAGTCATTGCCAAATTCCTTTTATGAAGTTACAGTTACCCTGATACCAAAACCACACAAAGACTCAACCAAGAAAGAGAATTACATGCCAATCTCACTCACAAACATCGATGCAAAAATTCTCAATAAAATACTGGCAAACAGAATCCAAGAACACATTAGAAAAATTATCCATTATGATCAAGTAGGCTTCATCCCAGAGATGCAGGGCTGGTACAACATATGAAAATCTATCAATGTAATCCATCATATAAATAAACTGAAAGAAAAAAAACATATGACCATTTCATTAGATGCTGAAAAAGCATTTGATAAAAATCAACATCCCTTTATAATAAAGGTCTTGGAGAGATTAAGGATACATATTCATATCTAAATATAATAAAAGCTATTTACAGAAACCGACAGATAAAATCAAATTAAATGGAGAGAAACTCAAAGCCATCCCACTAAAATCAGGAACATGACAAGGCTGTCCACTCTTTCCATACCTCTTCAATATAGTGCTTGAAGTTCTAGCAATAGCAATAAGACAACATACGGGGATCAAGGGGATTCGAATTGGAAAGGAAGAAGTTAAACTTCCATTATTTGCAGATGATATGATAGTTTATATAAGCGACCCCAAAAACTCCACCAAAGAACTCCTACAGCTGATAAAAACCTTTTGTAACATGGCAGGATACAAGATCAACTCCAAAAAATCAGTAGCCCTCCTATACACAAAAGATAAGGAAGCAGAGAGGGAAATCAGAGAAGCATCACCTTTCACGATAGCCACAAATAGCATAAAATATCTTGTGGTAACTCTAACAAAGGAAGTGAAAGATCTATTTGACAAGAACTTTAAGTCTTTGAAGCTACAGAAAAACCCTGTCTCGAAAAACCAAAAAAAAAAAAAAAAGGAGAAGAAAGAAAGAAAGAAATTGAAGAGGATCCCAGAAAATGGAAGGATCTCCCTTGTTCATGAATTGGGAGGACCAACATAGTAAAAATGGCAATTCTACCAAAGGCAATTTATAAATTCAACACAATCACCATAAAGGTCCCATCAAAATTCTTCACAGATCTTGAGAGGAAAATAATCAACTTTATATGGAAAAACAAAAAACCCAGGATAGCCAAAACAATCTTATACAATAAAGAAACTTCTGGAGGTATTACCATCCCTGACTTCAAACTCTGTTACAGAGCTACAGTATTGAAAACAGCTTGGTACTGGCATAAAGAGAGAGAAGTTGACCAATGGAATCAAATAGAAGACCCGGATTTTAAACCACAATCCTATGAAGACCTCATTTTCGATAAAGGAGCTAAAAGTATGCAATGGAAGAAAGAAAGCATCTTCAACAAATGGTGCTGGCATAACTGGATGTAAACCTGTAGAAGAATAAAAAGAGATCCATATCTATCACCATGCACAAAACTCAAGTCCAAATGGATCAAAAACCTCAATATCAATCTGAACACACTGAACCTGATAGAAGAAAAGTGGGAAGTACTCTACAACATATGGGCACAGGAGATCGCACCTTATGTATAACCCCACCAACATAGACATTAAAAGCAACATTGAATAAATGGGACCTCCTGAAACTGAGAAGCTTCTGTAAAGCAAAGGAACCTATTCCTAAGACAAAAAGGCAACCTACTGACTAGGAGTAGATCTTCACCAACCCCCCAACAGACAAAGGTCTGATCTCCAAAATATATAAAAAAGTAAGAAATTAGAGTATAAAATGCTAATTAACCCAATTAAAAATGGAGCACTGAACTGAACAGAGAATTCTCAACAGAAGAAGTTCAAATGGCCAAAAGACACTTAAGGTCATGCTCAACCTCCTTAGCCATCAGGGAAATGCAAATCAAAAGAACTTTGAGATACCATCTTACACCTGTCAGAATGGCTAAAATAAAAAATACCAATGATAGCCTTTGCTGGAGAGGTTGTGGAGTAAGGGGTACACGCGTCCCTTGCTGATGGGAACGCAAACTTTTGCAACCACTTTGGAAATCAGTTTGGCGGTTTCTCAGGAAATTCGGGATCAACCTACCCCAGGACCCAGCGATAACACTCTTGGGAATATACCCAAAAGATGCCCTATCATATTACAAAAACATATGTTCCACTATGCTCATAGCAGCATTATTTGTAATAGCCAGAACCTGGAAACAACCTAGATGCCCTTCAATGGAAGAATGGATGAAGAAAGTGTAGAGTATATACACATTTGAATACTACTCAGCAGTAAAAAACAATGTCATCTTGAATTTTGCATGCAAATGGATGGAAATAGAAAACACTATCCTGAGTCAGGTAACCCAGAACCAAATATATGAACATGGGATGTTCATCATAATTGGTTTCTAGCCATAAATAAAGGACATTGAGCCTATAATCTGTGATTTTAGAGAAGCTAAATAAGAAGGTGAACCCAAAGAAAAACATATAGTTATTCTCCTGGATATCTGAAATAGACAAGATTGCCAGACAAAAATTGGGAACTTGGGGGTGGCGTGGGATGGGGATAAAGGAAGATGGGGAGAGAAATGTGAGAAGGGGAGGATGGGAATGGGTTGGTTGGGGTAAAGGAAGTGTGGATATAGGAGTAGTGAAGTATATATCTTAATTAAGGGAGCCATCTTAGAGTTGGCAACAGACTTGACCCCAGAAGGGCTCCCAGGTGTCCAGGGAGATGTCCCCAGTTAGTTCCTTGGGCAGCTGAGGAGAGGGAATCTGAAATGGCCCTATCCTATAGCCATACTTATGAGTATCTTGCATATCACCATAGACCCTTCATCTGACGATGGATGGAGATATAGACAGGGACCCACATTGGAGCACCAGACTGAGTTCCCAAGGTCCAAATGAGAAGCAGAAGGATTGAGAACATGAGCAAGGAAGTCAAGACTGTGAGGGGTGCACCTACCCACTGAGACAGTGGGGCTGATCTAATGGGAGCTCACCAAGGCTAGCTGAACTGGGGCTGAAAAATCATGGGATAAAACCGGACTCTCTGATCATTGCGGACAATGAGGGCTGATGAGAAGCCAAGGACAATGGCACTAGGCTTTGATTCTACTGCATGTGCTGGCTTTGTGGGTGCCTAACCAGTTTGGATGCTCACCTTCCTAGACCTGGATGGAGGGGAGAGGACCTTGGACTTCCAACAGGGCAGGGAACCCTGACTGCTCTTTTGACTGGAGAGGAGGGGGAAAGGAGTGGGGGG
>JABTXL010020168.1:1211221-1241196 GCA_025134845.1 Neodon shergylaensis
CCCTGACTGCTCTTTTGACTGGAGAGGAGGGGGAAAGGAGTGGGGGAGGGGGAGAGGAGTGGGGAGGGAGAGAGGAGTGGGGGGAGGGGGAGGGAAATGGGAGGCTGGGGGGAGGCAGAAATTTATTCAAAAAAAGTAAATAAAAAAATAAACCTGAAAAAAAGAAGCAGAGAAGAAATGCATTAAATTTGCATAAACATGCTTTAATGGTCACACATGCAATTTTTGACCTTTAGAAATTCCTAGAAAGAGAACAACCTGCAGAGATGTAGAATTAATTAATGGTATTGATACAAATTTCATAATCAATGAAATAATACATTGTAACAAAGATAATTTTATTGCAAGAATGTGATGTGGAATTCCTCTCTGTGTGCTGTTAATAAGTTTTGTTGTCATTGGTTAATAAAGAAGCTGCTTTTGGCCAATGGCTTAACAGAATATAGCCAGACTGGAAAAGATTTATAAAGAGAATAAGCAGAGTCAGGGAATTCCAGGCCTCCTTAGCCTTATTCCTCAGGGAAATTTAAATGCACTATCTTCCTTTCCAGCAACCCCATGACACAAGACAATCAGATGCAATAGAGAGTCAAGTCAAAGCAGGAACTCAGTTTATTACCCTGGGCATCAGCTTATATAAGTTAAGTGACATCATATGGGCTGATATGATCCAGGGCTATCTCCAGCAAATGAGAGCCAGCCAATCCCTCCCTCTGACTGGAGGGGAATGTACACATATTTTGCTGTCTCATCCCCACTTGGTAGCTTTGAGACTATCCTTCAAATTTGATCGAGGCATTTCTCTGTCCTACAGGCCTCAAGGTACAGGCCCTGAGATAATTTAGGCACAACACCTCACCCTTTTTGTTTTATATCCCACCTCCTACCCCAGTCACCAAGCAAGAATAGACCACCAGGAAGAGGGTATATGTCAGGGCCACCCCTATCCAAAATTTTTGCCTCAATACCCTCAAATTCATAGTTCATTTGTGGGGTGAGATGTTGATGAATGGCGGGCTGTGTTCCACCACCCAGCTAGCTTTATACCTGAAATAATTACATGAAAACTGTATTCTTTTAAACACTGCTTAGCCTATTAGTTTTAACCTCTTATTGACTTGCTCTTATATATTGATCTAACCCATTTTTAATATTCTGTGTAGCACCACGAGCTGGCTTACCAGGAAAGATCTTAACCCACGTCTGTCTGGAGTGGGAGAATCATGGCGACTGACTGACTCCGCTTCTTTCTCCCAGCATTCTGTTCTGTTTTCTCTGCCTACCTAATTTTTTGTCCTATCAAAGGGCCAAGGCAGTCTTTTTATTTAACCAATGAAATTAACACAAAACAGAAGACTCTCCCCCATCAGTGAGATGTATTGAACCTATCATAATATTTTCAAAGAACCATAAGTTGTACCTGTTGTATCTGGTTTAGGAATGCTTGCTTCAGCCTTTGGAGAACACATGGGCCAAAAAGACAAATCAATAAACAAATAGACATTGACCCAATTAGGGAAGAGATAAGTATGGTAAGCCATGGGGACCAATTAAACCAGGTGTCATAGGGTGTCTTTGACTTAAAAAAAAATCAATATCTTTTCTTAACTCATCTAGGGTTCTTGTAATCTATCTCAGTATGATCCACATAGAAGCAACATTCTTTTCCATATGCCTTGCAAATTCCTCCAAGTTCCATAAACAGCAAGTTGAAGCCTCTCCTCTTTTGTAAGGTTACCCTTGCTAAGGAATCCAAAGACTTTTGTAAATAACATAATGCAGTCTTGGTATTTACTAAGGTTGCTATCCTTTGTGAGAAAATTATCCCATGTCTTCTAAAATCACCAGGGATGAGGTGTCTGGGCAGTCCAAGCCAGGGCCATTAGGGACTCTCTCTTATGCCTTCAGGCTAGAAATTATTCTTGCATGTGGTAAAGTATGTGAGGGAAAATTAATGGAAGCAGGCAAGTATCATTATGTTGAATGACCAGTGGGTCAGACAGGCAGGGAGTAACCCTGTCTCTTGGCAGATTTAAAAATATGCATGCTCTTTGGGCACCCTTCATGAAGTTATAGACCCATTAACCATATCACAAGTGAGCTTAAGACAAGGGTGTCTGGTGTATGAGACACAAGTTACATTTGACATCTTCCAAATGGGGATAGTCAGTCTAGACATCTCTCTCATTTTGGAGTTTTCCCATTTACAAATATCAACTTTGTCTGGTATTTCATAAGAGACATTACCCCGAAGACTTCAAAGTTGGGGGGGTAGTGGTTGTACACAAAGCTAAAAGGCCTCAGTAGTTTAAAGCCATAAAGGTCATCTCAATGGTCTCCATCAAATAAGGTCAGGCTTCTAATCTGCTTACATCTTTAGGTGGCTTGGTGAGGGATACTTTAGGCATAGGTGATGGGGGATGAGGTATGTAAAGCTGAAGTATGTACAGGTATATTCCCAATGGACATTAGCTTGGAAGCAAGCCACAGCATCCAAGGAGGGTCCTTAGGAAGTATCCTCATTCAAAGCAAGAGATAACCAGGATAGGTCCCTTTTCTTCCCATGATCTGTGAACCTTAATATAAGAGGGTTACATCTAAATTGAGTGCATCTTCTATAGAGGCAGTTCCAGCATAGGTGTAACCAGGAGACCTGAAGATCATTATATCTCCATGTTGTTTTATCCAGTGTCCATTCCCAATCTTCTCACATCTCTAGGAAGAACAATAGTCATCAGGAGCCTTCACACCCACAGTTTTTAATAGTGGAGACAATCCCGTTTCTTCATAGGCAAACATAAAAGTGTGTCTGAAGAAGGTCAAGTCTCCTAAGGACATGAGAACACCCAGGCTCATTATGGTCAGATGCCTGGGGTAGGGTGCACCACTGAGAGCCTCTGCATTCAGGTCTGTCTTTGATTCCCAGAATCCAGTCTCTGACATCCTATCTCCCATACAACAAATTGCAAAGGTCAAACATCAGGTCAGGCCACAACGTACAGGGTGTCATTATCTGAGAAGTCTGGTATAGGATCCCTTCAGTGCCAGTGCTCAACAAGATCCTCATCACCTTCTGTGGTTGGTTGGACCTTGAGCCCTGTGAGAAGAGTTAACATGATTACCATTGGGAGGGCCATCTGAAATAGATAAATTGGCAATACTTTCCTAAAGGGTCAGTCTCTCCTGGACAGTGGTTATTTTTCTTTTCTTGTGTTTATATTTAAGGGTTGTCTACTATAATCTCTTTCTTTATTGGTCATTTTTGTCTTTTCCATTGTCCTGAGAGGAAGGGAGAAATTTTGAGTTAGGAATGGGTAGCCATATAGGAATTTCTCTATATGCTTGGGAAGATACATCCATATCCTTGGCCCTATGTCAACAAGGGATCTGAACACCTCCATTGGTTAAGAAGAGGATCCTTTCACCTAACCTTTAGGCAGGGCCTCATAGGTAGGGATTCTCAGTGATTCTGGAATCTATTTTGTTCGTCTGATTTTTTGAAATTTTAAAATATTGATGGTTAATAATGCCTTTTACAGTTGTAGATGGAGGAGACTCCTCCCCTTTTGTTTTATAAGGACCTCTTTCAGATATTGGTGATGTCTTTCAACAACTACTTGACCCTGAGGGTTGTAAGAGATCCTGGTGGTATGGAATATATTCCATCTCTGTAAGAATTCTTTTAATGTTTTACTGATAAAACAGGAGCTGTTGTCAGTCTTGACATATTGTGTAGTCCCAATGTAGCAAAACATTGTAAGAGGTGGCGTTTGTCATGAGTTGCTTTTTACCTTGAGTGGGTGGTATCCCAGCATGCCTTAGAGTATGTCTTTATGGTCACAAAGATATATTTTAATTTGGTAAATGGAGGGCAATGTGTTACACCTGTTTCCCAGATGATATTGGGTCCTAATCCTCTTGGGTTCTCTCTTAGTTTTGTAAAAAGGTAGGGGGTTGCAGAGAAACTGTTGGCAAGTCTTTCATGTATGAACAATTAAATTCTGTTGAGGGAATTTGGTGGTGTAGATATTTGAGTCCTCTCCAGTTGATGTGAGTTAAGTCATGCATTGGGGTATCATTTTGTATGGGCAAAGTTGAGACCTCTATGAGACAGACCTCCAAAGCTGCAGTATCCACAGCAGCATTTTCTTGGGAAATGACGCCAGGGATGTTTTGGTGTCCTCTGAGATGTTGAATATATGTGGATTTTTTCTACCTTCTAAGAGTGATCTGAGTTGTATCATCAAGGTAGAAATGAGATTAGCTTCTAATCTGATATAGGCATACGAATAGTGTGGCAGTAGGTTCACTACATAAGAGATGTCTGAATAGAGATTATAAAGTTCTGGGGCCTCTTGTAGGCCAAAATATATGGCCATCATTTCCTTATATTGAGTGGATCCCCCACAAGGGAGAATTTTGGTAAACTTTTTCTTGGTCCCTCCCCCCACAGGGAAAACTAAAAAGGTGGCAAAATTCTTCTGCCATCTCTGCAAACAGTGAATGCTTGGGGATTAAGTGGACTCTCCAGTGTAGGTCTTATACAGCTTCACTAACTGGGACTCCCCAAATGGGTGTCAAAGGTTACCCAGAAATCTCTCCAGAGTGAGGTTCCATCGAGAACAATGTCTGGGCACCCATTATGAATCATTTATTTTGAACGGAATTATTAATTTAGAGGGGTCTTTTCCATAATGTTGGGGGGTGTGTCCCTGATTTTTATGATCATAACAGGTGTTTGATCAACTGGATAGTACACTCTGGGAGTGCCCCATTCGGGGTGTGTATCCATTCTAGTGTTTGTGACTACTGAACAATGGCAGCCTGCATGGTCTTTTTTTCCTAACAATATACAGCCTTATATTGGAATATTAGGATTATATATCACCAAAGAAACCCAATGGAGGTCATTGACAAATTCAGTGAGTGTCTAACAGCCCTCAGGGGACAAGAAAATAATCTCATAAGGTTGATGCCCTTTTAGAAGATCATATAACACATCTAGTCTCCCAGTCTTTACAGGCAACCAGGGCCTTACCCAGTTCATATCCCCCAGTGTCTTTTGCAACCCCAATAAGGTGAGAGGCTTAGGCAGGATTAATTGATGTCCATTTATTTTGACTTGAGTGAGTGTTAATTGGGATCCCAATATATGAAATAGGGGTACCTTTTGTATTTGATTTGGGACTATTTTAAAGCCATGTTGTTGGAGAATATCAACATTAGTGGTCGCCCAGGGAACTAGCCCTGATTCCTCCAAATGTGCAATTATTAGATCATCCATATAAACATATAGGAAGGTATTATCTTTGTCAAAATAAGAAGAAAGGAAACTATACAAATATTGTTGTCAAAAGGCTGAACTATTGGCCACCCTCTGTGGAATAACATCCCATTCATATCTCTCATCAACTCGAGAGAAGTTATCTGTAGGAATGGAAAAAGCAAACTTCACAATTCTCCTCATGAGAATGAATTGAAAAGAATCAGTCTTTTAGATCAATTAAAGTAAGGGGATTGCTGGTATCCAAGGTAAGCACCGTAAAGGGGCTTCTACTAGCTCCATATGGGCACTAAATGCTCATAAGTCCTGTAACATTCTCCAAGTCCCATTAGGCTTACATAGTAAAAACACAGGGTTGTTCCAGGGGCTCATGAAGGCCCTTATCCATCATTCTTTAAGTTGATTTCTGGTGATTTCCTTGAGCATCATAAGTTAAAGTTCAGTTAATGGCAACTGTTCCACCCATACCAGCTTACTAGGTGCCCACCTAAGGGGAAGATCCTTGAAGCAGTAACCTCTACTTTTGGGGCTGAATCCCAGTATCAGGGCTCTGCATGATGACACTTTGCTCAGTTTTATCATCATAAAAGGATAGGTGGTCAGTGGTAATAACAATATTCACTTGTCCTAACAAATCTTGTCCCTGGAGGTTTTCAGACAAACCTGGGAGAATCAGAGACCTGAATTTTTCTTTGTCTCCATCCAGCCCCACCCATAAAATGGGACTGGCCATTTCTGGGGACTTAGATCTTCCCCCAACCCCTGTGATAGATGGCTTGGTTATGAGATCACAGCTGGTCAGGACCTCTTGTTTCTCAGGAAAATCCTGTCAGCTTCTGTATTTATCAGGCATTGTAATCTTTGTACCCCAAAGATCATAGTCATATTGGGTTAAAACTCCTCTATCATTGGAACGGTCCACTTAACTGAAGGTGCATCTTTTCTTCCTTTGGTTAAGGGGGCTGGAAGGCACCCCCCATCTAATTTAAATGTTGGTTTGTGATCAGTTTCTCATAAATGAATATAAATATCAAATTTTGAGTGGAATTCTGAGCCCCAAATGGTACCCCTTGTGGCAGTGAGAGCAGGGAAATGTTGGGCGACCCTTCTGTACCTGTGTCTTATTGTTCTTATTGTTCTTTTGTGGGCAATCCCTCTTAAAATTCCCCAATGGACCACATAAGAAACATTTCCAAGGTGTTTGCTTTTGCTGTCCAGAAACCAGGTATTGAGTAATAGAAGAGGCTAGAATTTGGATCTGGGCCTGAAGGGCCGCCATAAGAGTCTGATTGGTATGTGACTGGGTCCTGACATTTTGTGATGCCACAATCCATTGACTCATGGATCCTACCCTAAGACCAACACAAGCGATCCTATTATCTTGGTTCATACCTTTCCTGACCATGAACTTAGTAAACTGGTCTCTAAGCACACCAGGGGGCAATTTCCTCTCAAGGCTAATTTGCCCATGGACAATAAAATACAGAAGTGGCTCCCCTGGTTTTTGCATTGTGTCACTGATAGGTGATTCAGTGGATCCCTACTTTAGCTTGGACCAGGCCTCCAGGCCTGCTTTACTAAGTTGGTCCTGATAGGGAGCCACAATCATAGCTTGTTGGACCCTAGAGAAAAAGCCTACCCCTGTACCAGGCATTAAGTGATGGGAACTGGGGGGTTGGTCACTTTATTAAACTCTGCCCTAATGTACCAGGCCTCCTAAAGAAGGCTGTCCAATAAGGGAGAAGCCATGTAGCCACTGCAAGAGACATACACCCCTGCCAGAGCTAACCAGGATTTTGTTGGTAGGCCATAGATTTAATGGAGATAGGTTAGCTTAAGATACAAGTCCTAGCTAGAAATACACTGAAACTACTGGCCAAACAGTATTGTAAATGGTATAGTTTCCATGTGATTATTTTGGGTCATGGCATCCTGGAATGAGAAAGCAGCCTCTGCCTACATAATGTAGCCCAACAAAAATTTGGGGCTGATGCCCACCACCCACTTCAGGTCCTGATGCTTGTGTGCTCACTCAGGGTCAGGAGGAAAGTAGCTGAGAATATGCCTATGGCTCAGGACCCCACCCAGCTGGTAGGCAATGGGATCAGTTCTGTTAGGAGTGCAGAGGCAGGAGAGCATGGCAGATTCCTGCTGCCATACACAGAGATATTTCTAGGTCACACACTGTGCTACATGAAAGATTTAACTTTATGCATATGAAAAGGGTTTATATGCTGCTTGGTGCTACCCAGAGTTGAGGTGGTGAGGATTGCTCCTAGCTGGAAGTCCCAGAGCTGGAGGTGAACTATCTCCACATTGAAAGCCTGAGAGAGGGGAAGCCAACATTAAGGGCAGCTGCAACTAAGCTGCTTACCATTTTAAAAGTGCTCCTAGTCAGAAAATTATTACAGATACTTGATTCAGATTCAGATTAAAAAAAAATCTCTAAATGGGTCATAGTGTTGATAAATGTGCATAGGCTTGTGAGAAAAGAAATAGTTATAAAAATTAAATAGTTTTAAAATATAAACAAAGTTTTTTTAAAGAGACAGAGCACAGAGAGTCATAGATTAATGGAGTAAAAAAATAAGCTGCATGAAGATGGGGTATAAACAGAGTGTCTGTATTATGTATATTACTGTGTTTTCTTTGAATTTTTGGCTGCACAGTAATAATTGCTTCTGGGAGCTGCTAAGCTATATATGTGTGTGTGTGTGTGTGTGTGTATCTTGTCTTTAAAATTAGGCTCTAAAGATATGCTGCTTTGAAAAAGAGATTCTGCTTTTGTTTCCACAGTGGATGAGAACATGTGGATTCCTTACAGACTAATAGATTAATGTGGTTTGATGGATTCAGTTTGGTAAGAACACTGCACAAAATTCCCTAAATAGTTGTTTATAAATGTTTGTTCACATTTAAAGTGGGATGAGATATAGAGAAGAATACTTTGAATTGGTATGGATCTTAGTCTATTGATAAAAATTTAACATCAATTTTGTTATATGTATATTTCTGCACTTGATTAAGGTATTGCATTTGTGCAGCTCATTTAAAAATATAATTTATAATTAAGAAATACTGGTTAATAGATAGTATCTATAATAGTTAAACTTACAGTCATGTTAGTTTGGTTTTCTAGATATACAGAGATACATATTTCAGATGGATAGATATTCTTCAAGCCTTTTAAAGACTAACAGAACAAGGCATTTAAAACGGTTTTAAAAATATAGAAGTTTTCTTAAAAATGAGACTCATCTTCTTGTGGCAGCACCAATCTACTTCAAGAGGATAATGGGCATTGAAGGCTCCTTATGGAGTTTGGTAGCCAGTTGGGTAAGAAACTGCTCTTTCCTGGACTGTTTCTATTTTGCTGAACAGGGAGAGCCCACAGAAATATGACAACTGAAGCTGCTTAAAAAAGGTGAGACAGTCCTTCAGAGTTTCTGATTCTTGAAAGAGTCTACCAGACATTCTGCAGGACACTGAAGAAAGCAACTGATGGACTTTGCCATTACAAGGCAGAACAGATCTTCAAATTTCTCACTTCATGGAAAAGTATGCTGAATACTATAGGCCTGTAGGCTGATGATGAATGACTCAATGTTACAGAAGAACTTAGGGTAATGATTTAGGCATTGAGATGCCTCTATCAATTCTAGGGTGTTCAAAGTTGCTTAGAGTGTACTTCCTGTTTACTTAGGTAGTATTATAACCTTCAGGAATCTTTGATATAGATGAAGAATCAATAGTTATAATTATTGTTTTCCTTAGTTATGATAAAAGATAAAGTCGATATAAATATTGTAACTGAAATTCTTACTAGATACCTGTTTTGTTACATGTAATTTTACTATGTTAAAGTTAAAATCTTCCTTTTTAACTAGACAGAAAAGGGGAGGTGATATAGAATTCCCCTCTCTATGCAGTTAAGATGTTTTCTTGCCGTGGGTTAATAAAGAATCTGCTTTTGGCCAATGGCTTAACATAATATAGCCAGGCTTGAAAAGTTTAATAGGGAAAGCAAGGTCAGAGTGAAGCCTTGTAGCCAACACAAGAGATAAGCCACCAATGGACCCTCCCAGAATTTTGCTTGCAGGCCATGGGCTCATGATGATGCACAGCTTAATGGAGATGGGTTAGTTTAGGATATAATCACTAGCTAGAAATGTGCTTATTAAATTGGACAAACAGTATTGCAAATAATATAGTTTCTGTGTGATTATTTTGGGTCAGGGCAGCTGGAAATGAATGAAGAGCCTCTGTCAACAAGAATGTATATTTTTTTCAGTTTAAGAAAAAGAGTAACAAACAGCATAAAATATCTTGGGGTAACTCTAACCAAGGAAGTAAAAGACCTATTTGACAAGAACTTTAAGGCATTGAAGAAAGAAATTGAAGAGAATACCAGAAAATGGAAGGACGTCCCTTGCTCTTGGATTGGGAGGATCAACATAGTAAAAATGGCAATCCTACCAAAGGCAATTTATAGATTCAATGCAATCCCCATCAAGATCCCAGCAAAATTCTTCACAGATCTTGAAAGGACAATAATCAACTTTATATGGAAAAACAAAAAACCCAGGATAGCCAAAACAATCCTATACAATAAAGGATCTTCTGGTGGCATTACCATCCCCGACTTCAAACTCTATTACAGAGCTACAGTAACGAAAACAGTGTGGTATGGGCATAAAAACAGAGAAGTCGATCAATGGAATCGAATAGAAGACCCAAATTTTAACCCACAAACCTATGATCACCTCATTTTCGATAAAGGAGCTAAAAGTATACAATGGAGGAAAGAAAGCATCTTCAACAAATGGTGCTGGCACAACTGGATATCAACCTGTAGAAGAATGAAAATAGACCCATATCTATCACCTTGCACAAAACTCAAGTCCAAATGGATCAAGGACCTCAATATTAGTCTGAGCACACTGAACCTGATAGAAGAGAAAGTGGGAAGCACCCTACAACAAATGGGCACAGGAGATCGCTTTCTAAGCATAACCCCAGCAGCACAGACATTAAGGGCAACATTGAATAAATGGGACCTACTAAAACTGAGAAGCTTCTGTAAAGCAAAGGACACTGTCACTAAGACAAAAAGGCAACCCACTGACTGGGAGAAGATCTTCACCAAACCCGCAACAGACAAAGGTCTGATCTCCAAAATTTATAGAGAACTCAAGAAACTAGACTTCAAAATGCTAATTAACCCAATTAAAAAATGGGGCACTGAACTGAACAGAGAATTCTCAACAGAAGAAGTTCAAATGGCCAAAAGACACTTAAGGTCATGCTCAACCTCCTTAGCGATTAGGGAGATGCAAATCAAATCAACTTTGAGATATCATCTTACACCTGTCAGAATGGCTAAAATCAAAAACACAAATGATAGCCTTTGCTGGAGAGGCTGTGGTGGAAGGGGTACCCTCATCCATTGCTGGTGGGAATGCAATCTTGTGCAACCACTTTGGAAATCAGTGTTTCGGTTTCTCAGGAAATTCGGGATCAACCTACCCCAGGACCCAGCAATACCACTCTTGGGAATATACCCAAGAGATTCCCTATCACATGACAAAAGCATTTGTTCAACTATGTTCATAGCAGTATTATTTGTAATAGCCAGAACCTGGAAACAACCTAGATGCCCTTCAATGGAAGAATGGATGAAGAAAGTGTGGAATATATACACATTAGAGTACTACGCTGCGGTAAAAAACAATGACTTCTCGAATTTTGCATGCAAATGGATGGAAATAGAAAACACTATCCTGAGTGAGGTATCCCAGACCCAAAGAGAGGAACATGGGATGTACTCACTCATAATTGGTTTCTAGTCATAAATAACGGTCACGGAGTATATAGTGGTGAACCTAAAGAAGCTAAATAAGAAGGTGAACCCAAAGAAAAACATATAACTATCCTCTTGGATACGGGAAGTAGACAAAATTGAGGGGAGAAAATTTGGGACCTTGGGGGTGGGGTGGGATGGGAGTATTGGGGGATGGGAAGAGAAAAGTGAGAAGGGGAGGATGAGGGAAACTTGAGGAAACAGGATGATTGGGATAAAGGAAGGTTGGATAGGGGAGCACGGAAGCTCAATTCTTAGTTAAGGGAGCCACCTTAGGGGTGGCAAGAGACTTGAACCTAGAGTGGCTCCCAGGAGCCCAAGGCGAGGTCCCCAGTTAGTTCCTTGGGCAGCTGAGGATAGGGAACCTGAAATGACCCTATCCTACAGCAATGCTGAAGAATATCTTGCATATCACCATAGAACCTTCATCTGGTGATGGATGGAGATAGTCACAGAGACCCACATTGGAGCATCGGACTGAGCTCCCAAGTTTCCAATGAGGAGCGGAAGGAGGGAGAACATGAGCAAGGAAGTCAGGACCACGAGGGGTGCACCCAACCATTGAGACAGTGTGACTGATCTGTTGGGAGCTCACCAAGGCCAGCTGGACTGGGACAGAAGAAGCAGGGGATAAAACCAGACTCTGAACATGGCGAACAATGGGGGCTGATGAGAAGCCGGGGACAATGGCCCGGGGTTTTGATCCTACTTCAAGTTCGGGCTTTGTGGGAGCCTAGCCACCTTGGATGTTCACCTTCCTAGACATGGACAGAGGGGGGAGGGCCTTGGACTTTCCACAGGACAGGGAACCCTGACTGCTCTTTGGACTGGAGAGGGAGGGGGAGAGGAGCGGGGGGGGAGGGGGAGAAGGGTGGGACGAGGGGGAGGGAAATGGGAGGCCGGGAGGATGCGGAAACTTTTTTTCTTTTCTTTTTCTCAATAAAATAAATAAATAAATAAATAAATAAATAAATAAAAAGAAAAAAATGTAATACTTCAATATGCATGACAGCAAAACTTTGAGACAGAAAAGAAAACACTTTTCTAAAGTTGACTTTATCAAAATGAAAAATTTGGTGCATTAAAAATAATTTCAAGGAATTCAAATGTCAAATTATGTGTTAAATGGAAACATCTTTAAAACACAAATTTAATAGGATTTTATTTTCCAATTTATAGATAATATTGCTAAAATTGAACAGTCAATAAGCAATTAATTAAAAATGAGCAAAGAAATTATACAAATCTCAACTAAAGTTATTCAAAAGACTGTGCTTTTATGTTTTTCTCCAAATATGATAAATGTCTTAGAAAGTCATTTCAGTAGCGGACAGATTTATTTTAGATCACAATTTCAGCAGATTCATTTCATGACTGGTTAGTTCCACTGTTTTTGAGTTTTTGCGAGGTAGACTATTGTGGTAGAAAGAATGACAGAGGAACATTTCTCATTTTTTTGTTTGCCAGAAAGCAAAAAATATAAGGAAGATATCATGTAAAATACATCTCTAAGGATCTCTTCACACTACATTACCCAGGTCCTAAGCCAAGCCCATCTACCAAATTATCTCCGTTAACTGAGAAGCAAAGCATCAATTGATCATATGTAGAAGATATTCCATATTCATTTTATTGTAAGTGAAACATGAAAGATTAGTAAGATTAGTGGCATCATTAGTCTCTAAAGTGGGAATCAATGAGATTCCTTTTAATATTTACCAGAGTATTAAAGAAAATAAAAACTAAAAATTCCAAGTATTAAATATGGAAAAAAAACAAATTTCTGTCTATTGCTTCTGGAATGCATAATGTGCAGATTCCACACAAAACCTCTCAACAATATTTATATTTTAGTTTGTTTCTTTTTTGTTTGGTTGGTTTTTGTATTTTCTTTTGTTTTCTCAAGACAAAGATTCTACCTATAGCAAGACTCTCCTGGATCTCACTCTGTTTATCAGGCTGGCCTTGAGCTCACAGACATCTACCTGCTTCTGTCTTCCAAGTTCTGGGATTGAAGGCATGAACCACCACCACCCAGCTCAACATTATTTTAAGGGTGAGCACTGGATTGTTATATGGTCAGACTATTTTACCTTTGTTGTGGGAGGTCCTTTGGTCAATTGTGTTGCTTTTATTGGTGAATGAAGAATCTAGCTTGGCCTGATAGGACAGAATTTACCTAGAAAGGGAAAACAAAACTGAATGCTGGGATAAAGAAGGTGAAGTCAGTGAGAAGCCATGTAAATCTACCAGAGACAGACACTGGTACTTTACCAGGTAAGCCACAGACTCACAATGACGCATATACTAATAGAGATGGGTTAAATTAAAATGTATGAGCTAACCAATAAGAAATTAGAGCTAATGGGACAAGCAGTGACTTAATGAACTCAGTTTCTGTGTGTTTATTTCAGGTTGGAGCTGCTGGGAACCTGGGAAGGAAACAAGCAACATTCTCCAACATACCTCTAAGTATGTGCACCCAACAAAATTAAAACCAAGATTTTAAAGTGATATTCAAGTGGCAAAATTCATGTTACCTTGTTTAGGATATCTGAAAAAGAGAGCTTAGTGTCCCTAAACTAATCTATAGTTATTCAGACTGTGAATTTATTCATAAAAAGTAGGAATAAAATAAATGGTGTGCTACAAAAGGAATGAATTTTGAAAATATTGTGAACTAAAAAAAGTCAAATACAAAAAGATAGATATTAAATGATTTGATTGTCTGCAACTGGTAAATCATAGAAATGGAAAGTGTGATAGAGATCACAAGAGCCTGGGAATAGGGATGAAGACACCTATAGCATTATTCTTTTTGTTTGTTTGATTTTTTGAGACAAGTTTTCTCAGTATCTTTGTTTTATTCTTATAGTGATAGAAAAATAGAGAAATAGAAAACTATGGATAGTTACTTAACAACATGAATATCATAAAAGTACTGTAAATTTGAATGTAATCTTTCTTTTAAATTTCAATTAGAATTTATAATTTTGTTATATATAATATAAAATGTGTATTTTATAATAAAACATGTTTTGAAAGGCATGTTGGTGCAAACTCTTAGTTTACAGATAGCCTAGATCAGTTTCTATTTCAATAAACCCCTGGAAAGACTCAGAGAACTTATAGAAAGTTGTTATAAATATGTTTCCAATTTATTAAATTTAAAGGATGCAGAATGAAATCACCTAAGAAAGAAACATACTGATCAGACCCTGGGAAATATAGCAAGCTCAAAGCTTCCAATAATTTTTTTTCTTTCTTCAGGGAAAAAGCACAGCATTACTTGCCCTGCAGGAGAATATGAGCATATACCTGTAATATTGCCAGAATTGGTACTGGGTCTCCATCATAGGAATGCTTGATTATCTTTAGTATCATCTGTGTCCAGATCCTCAGAATATTTGATTCATATCAGGCAAAAGATAATAATGAATATGCCAAATTTAGAATTATGATTTTAATACTTGGCTTCTCCCAGGGTTTCCATGTACACAAAGGAAGTTTGTATTAAGCACTAAATTTGCACTTTTTAAAGTTACTTTCTATAGTGTAAGAACAAAGGCCAGATTGTGCACTTAGGGCAAGGTTGATTTAAGCATGATGCAAATCTTTATAATAGCTCAATGTTCCTGCATGGTTTTGTCCTCCAATGCTTACCTAATTTATCATGTTTCTCTCTTGTTTATATCAGCTAACCTGTTATTCTCTGAGCATGCTGAGCATGTCATTTTATCAGGATTATTGCTTTTACAACCCACAATAATTTGGTCCTATAGAGCTACATCTCCTTATTTTCTTAAGTCTGTCTGAGTACTTTGATCAAGGATTTTTTCCTCATGAATTAAATGGAGTGCCAAATTAGCACTCCCTATTTTCATTACCAACATATTAAAGTTTACTAAATTTGAAACATATTTGTTGTAGTAATTATGTATTTTTTATCTACTACTGTAGTTTTAAGTGCTTGAGTAATAGCATTTTTATTTTTTCATATTTTTGTTTGTTTTTCTTTTATCTGGAGGGGCAGAGAGCAGGTTATTTTACTTTTTTTAACCTCAACACTGAAGTATTAATTGGGGAACACATTAGATTCTGACAGTGTTTGAATTTAAAGTATTTCCCAAATTATCCATGCCTGAAGAAGGACACTTAAAAGAAATCCCACACTAGCACAGATTTGAGAAATAGACATTTATTTAGGGGTAGACTCACAAATCAGAATCCACTGATGGAACAGTGATCAGAAACTGAATGGTGCAGCCAGAAATAAGGCCAGTCAGAAGCTCTACATCAACATAAATAGTATAAAAGACCACAGATCAGTGGGCAAGTAACTACTAGCTATAGGATTTCCTACAGCACCTCCCCCTTTTGTCTAAATAAGAGAGTTCTAAGCCTAATAAAAATTATATACAATAAGAACAAATATATTCAATAACTATCCTATCCTAAGTAGATTAAGTCTTGTATGATAAATAACTTGGCCAAGTCATGAGAGAAAAGTACCTACAACTATTGTTCCTTGTCCTGCCAGGTTCCCACAATCATTAAGTACCAAAGAAATCACACAGAGGTCTACATTATTTATAAACTGATTGGCCTGTTAGTTCAGGCTTCTTATAAACTCTTATAAGTTATATTAGCCCATTATTCTAGTATATGTTAGCCACATGGCTTGGTACCTTTATCAGCGAGGCAGTCACATCTTGCTTCTTCTGTGTCTGGGCCAGGACAGCAGAGGAATGGGCTCCCTCCATCCCAGAATTCTCCTTTTCTCATTGTCCTGGCTCTATTTCCTGTCTAGTTGTTGTGCCTATACTTCCTGGCTACTGGGCAATAAGCTTTTATTTAAAATATAATTGACAGAATACAGACTGAAGGCGTAAGTCACGAACAATGCCACACCAGTTAATAATTATGATTACTAAGCTAGCAGGCAGCTGGGGTGCTGGGGACTCAACCCCAGCCGCTCCTATTTCAACAAATGGCGCCCACGTGGACAACTGTATCCACATAAAGCCTGAGACAGCTTGGGAAGTAATTCTAGAACAAAATGAAAGCATTGCACCTGGTTTCTTGGTAGCAGCGATTTCTCGGGTCTGCTCTGCTTGCTAGAAGCAAGCAAGTGCTCTCTCTAAGAGAGGCTTCCTGACTCAGCTTCAGCTGCAAAACCCTGCAGCTCATTAAGAGGTCCTGCCACTAAACACTTAAACGTTGTTGACAAAAAGCTGAAACGCATGCTTGTTGGTTTTCAGCCATAGCAGGAAAAAAGCTGTGCCGTTTAAAAATGCCGTCTTTCTGGGCTGTCCTGCCAGGGCAAACTCTGACTCTTTTACGCAGGCGGTAAACATGGCTACAGCCAGTACCTCAGCCATGAGGCTGGAAAGCTAAGGAATGAGCTGGATCCAGCCATCAAAGCCACGGCTTTAGTCCTACTGATATTGCTTGGTAATTTAAAGGCTTGTGTGGTCAGAAAAAGAGAGATATACAGTAAAAAGAGATTCAAAGACAAAGAAAATTTCTAAATGATTTACAGTGTGTTAAAAATATATGCAAGCTAAAAGTTAAAAGTTCTTAAAAGTAAAAAAAGGAAGAAAGTAATTGGGTGTGGTAGTACACACCTTTAATCCCAACACTTGGAAGGCAGAGGGAGATTGACCTCTGTGACTTCAAGGTGTGGTAGCATACACCTTTAATCCCAATGCCTGGGAGGCAGAGACAGGCGGATCTCTGAGAGTTCAAGGATAGCCTGGTCTACAGAGTTATTCCAGGACAAAGATACAGAGAATATAAAATAAAAGTAAAAATAAACAAAATAGAGGTTAAAATAAAGCGTACAAAGATGGAAAATACACAGAGAATCTTGATACTGTATGCTATTATGCTCTCTTTGAATTGTTTGAATGCTGAGGAAGGAGCAACAGCTGCTAAAAGATATTTGTTTATAAATGCTGCTGAACTAATCCAACATAGATATTATCAAAATGCCTTGACTTTGAAATTTGGATCTAAGGACATGATACTTTGGAAAGGAGTTTCTTATTTTGTCTTCACAGAGGATGAGACCCTGTTCATTTCTTCTATTCCAATTTGGTATGATGCACCACGCCCTCCTGAAGAATTGCTGTAAACATCTTCAGAAAATTGCTTTGCTCAACTGCCAACTGAGATGAATCTAGCACACAGGTTATACCATGAAAGACCTAATTAACGACGCCCCCATTCAGCAGGAAGCAGTTTGGAGAGAAAAAACTGCGCCCATGTTCCCAAATATGGTTTATAAACGTTCTTTTACAATTAAAGGGGGGAATATAATATAGATATAAATAATTTGCATTAATATAGACTTTGCTTTATTGATAGAGATTTAAGGTCACTTTTGTTATATGTATATGTATTTCTGCTCTTGATTAAGGTATTGTGATTGTGTAGTTTATGTAAAAATGTAATGTATATAGTTGTTAATGGATAATCAATAATAGTCAAGCATGTAGCAAGATTTTCTAGATGTACATAGATATATTTTAGATAGGCATTCTTCATATCTTTCAAGGATTATAGAATATGGCATTTTAAATGTTTTAATAACTTACGGCTTTTTATGACTATGAGACACGTCTGCTCCTGGCAGCACCAATCTACTTCGAGAGGAAGATGGGCATCAAAGAGGATCCTTATGGAGTTTGATAGCCATTTGGGCAAGAAACTGCTCTTGCCTGGACTATTGCATAAACTGGACACAGAGAACCCACAGAGAGAGGACTACTGAACTTGCCTAAAGGTGAGATGATCTTTCGGGGTTCCTGATTCATGAAAGAGTCTGCAAGACATTCTTCAGGACAAGCAGATAGTGACTGCCTTTGAAATTTCCTGCTTTGTGGAAATGTCTGCTGGAAACTATGGGCCTGTAGGCCGAAGATGGATGCCCCAACGGTACAGAGGAACTTTGGATGACTGTCCAGGCAGCAAGATGTCTATGTCATTTCTAGAGTTTAAAACTTGCTTTTTTCTTGTTTGCTTAGGTAATATTGTATCTTTCTGGAGTCTTTGATGGAGTTAAGAATAGTTAGTTATAGCTATACTTTTCCTTATTTATGATAAAGATTATTGTAATTTTTACTTGATAACTGTTTTGTTATATGTAATTTTGCTATGTTAAAGTTAAAGCCTTCCTTTTTTTTGTTTAAACAGAAAAAGGGAAAGTGATGTGGGAGTGTCATATATCAATCTGTTGATTTCATTGGTTAAGTAATAAAGGAACTGCTTGGCCCTCATAGGTTAAAACATAGGTGGGAGGAATAAACAGAATAGCATACTGGGAGGAAGAGGAAGTGAGCTCAGACTCGACAGCTCTGCTCTCGGGAGCAGAGAAGCCATGCTCCAGTCTCCCGGACAGACATGCGATGAAGCTCCGACCCAGCATGGACGTAGGCTAGAATCTTCCCGGTAAGCGCACCTTGGGGTGCTTACACACATTATTAGAAATGGGCTAGTCCAGGTGCGAGAGTTAGCCGAGAAGAGGCTAGATATAATGGGCAAGCAGTGTTTAAAAGAATACAGTTTGTGTGTTGTTATTTCGGGCATAAGCTAGCCGAGCAGGCGGCCGGGGTGTTTGGGGACGCAGCCCCACCGCTCTTATTTCAACAACAGACCATTCTCCCACACTACACAATCTCCTCTTTTTTTAAACAAAGGGAAATATCTATAGTCCATTTTGTTGGAATGTGTGCATTGTTTTCCAGGCTACTTCCTGCTGGTTGGGGGCACTGATAATCTTATGGGGACCTAAAGAAAATTTAGAATTATTATCAAGTCCTGACTGAAGTATCCTGTGAGGCTTGATCATCTCAGGCAGCATCTTGAATCTGTCCTGGATGTAAAACTCAGACATCTGGGCCATCTGTTCCTACCGAAGATTTCTTCCTTTCTCAAACCTGATTTTTCTTAACTCAGAATGAATTCACAGCCTCTTATTTCCTGTGGAAACAAAAGCAAATTCTCTTCTCCAAAGTAACATACCTTTTGACTTCAATTTTGAAGTTAAGTTATTTTCAAAATACATATCTTGTATTAATTCAGCAACATTTATAAACAAATATCTTTTAGCAGCTATTGTTTCTTCCTCAGCATTCAAACAATTCAAAGAGAACATAATAACATATATAGTATTGAGACTATCTGTGAATTTTTGTCTTTACATGGCTTTATTTTAACTTCTATTTCTTTTATTTTTATTTTTAAATTTTGGCTTTTGGAGACAGAATTTTTCTATGTATCTTTGTCCTGGAGTTTACTTTGTAGACGAGGCTGTCCTTGAACTCACAGAGATCTATCTGTCTCTGTCTCCAGACAGAGTGCTGGGGATTAAAGGTGTGTCCTACCTCACCTTGAACTCACAGAGGTCTGCCTCTGTCTCCCAAATGTTGGAATTAAAGGTGTATGCCTCTACATCTTGAATTTACAGAGGTCTGCCTGCCTAAGTCTCCCAATTATTAAAATTAATGATGTGTACCACCACATCCAACTACTCTCTTTTTTTTCTTTTTTTTTTGATTCTAAGGACTTTAACTTTTTTATCTCCCAAGCCTACATATATTTTTAAACACCCTGTAAACCATTTAGAAGTTTTCTTTGTCTTTGAATCTCTCTTTACTTTTTATCTCTCTTTTTCTGACCATGTGAGTCTTTAATTTGCTAAGTGATATGGCTAGAATTAAAGCCGTGGCTTTGATGGCTGACCCAGCTCATTCCTTAGCTTTCTAAGATTCCAGCCTCATGGCAGAGGTACCAGATGCAGCCCTGTTTATTGCCACAACTCCATGGAGTTTCAAGGTCCCTGCCAGCAAGCAAGCTGTGCTCACAAACCACACTCAAATGCTCTGTAGTCAGACTGCCTGCATGAAAGAGGCAGAGTTTGCCCTAGCAGGATGGCCCAGAAAGCCAACATTTTTTAAAATGGTGCAGTTTTTTTTTCCTGCTGCAGCTGAAAACCAAAAAGCATGCTGTCAGCTCTTCATCAACACCATGTAAGTGCTTCATGGCAGGACCTCTTAAAAGAGCTGCAAGGTTTTACAGCTAAAGCTGAATCAGGAAGCCTATCTTAAATGAGACACACTTTTGTCTCTTGCAAACAGAGCCTACCTGAGAAAATGCTGCTATCAATAGGCTGTTCTTAAGTCTAACATAGCAAGACTGTTTATCTTAAAATATCTTTATTTAAAATTTTATTCTTTTTTTGAATTTTGAAAATTGGATTTTAGAATTTATGTTACCGCCCTTCACAGTTAAGGAGTAGCTGTTTCCTCTTAAATTTAAATCTTCTCTTTTATAGGAAAGAACTTTAAGACACATATCTTAGTCAGTGTTCTATTTTGAAGAGACCTCATTACCATGACAACTCTTATTTACTTGCGTAGTTTTGGTCCACTATCATCATGATGTGAAGCATGATGTCATACAGGTAGTTAAGTTGCTAAAGCAGTAACTATCAGTTCTATATCCCGATCTACAGTCATCAATAACAGATAGCCACTAGGCTTGGCTTAGACCTTTAAAACTTCAAAGCCCACCCCTGAGTGATATACTTCTTCTGACAATGCCATACCTATTCCCACAATGACAATCTACCTAATCTCTCTCTCTGATAGTGCTACTCCCTAATGACTAAGCATGCAAGCATATGAGCCTATGGGAAACATTCTTATTCAGACTACTATAACAGGATGTTTACAGCATGATGTTCTAAGGTGAGATGAACTAAACCATCCTGTAGACATGAAATAAACAAGACAAAATAGCTAAGAAATTTCTGGAAAATGACAAGTTTCACTAGGTTCTTACAGTAAAATGCTCAAGATCAATTCCAGAACTTGAAATTTCATCAATTCCTGGGCTCAAAAACTCACCAGTCCCTGAGCATTGAAACATTTGAAAGTTCTACCCTCCCAAAGAGTATTCAATCAGTAAAGATTGCTGAGATTTATATTTAGACAAACTCGCCCACTTATAAGGGGCTCAGAACTAGTAGCATGGACAAAACAGAGTGGCCAAGCATCCTAGAAGAAACAAAGGCAAGAGAAACAGTCTTATTGAAGCAAATACACATTGAACTGCCCAGATGAAACAAAAACAAGCTGCTTGCCTGGAAAAAGCTGAGATCAATTGAGCCATGGGGAAAGAATAACTCCCATCCTGTTGAACTGTCTCCATGTTATAAAGTATACTTCATGTATTCAGTTATTTTTGAATTGTTACCCATACTATGGGAGGCTTTTGGTAATTAAACTGTCTTTGAATTTCTTCTGATACTGCAGACAACCTTTGACCGTATTCCTGTAAGTAACCCCAGTAAAACTTAATGGTTCACTAACTTGGACTTTGGTAATATGGTAGTTTGAATTAGAATGCCCTATATGGGCACATCCATTTAAATACTTGGTTACCAGAGGGTGACACTAATTGAAAGGATTAGGAGGTATGACCTTGTTGGAGAAAGTATGTCATTGAGAGACGGGTTTTGAGATTTTAAAAATCCCTTGCCATGCCTAGAGATTCTCTCTTCCTGCTATCTATGGATCTATCAATCCAGATGTAGAACTCTCTGCTACATGTTCAGTTTCATGTCTATCTGCCTGCTACTGTGCTCCTACTATGATAACAATGGACTAAACCTATAAAACTATAAGCAAATCTTATTTGAATGCTTTCCTTTGTAAGAGTTGTCATAAACATATGGTCTCTTCTAAACAATAGAATAGTGTCTGTGGTGGTTTGAATAGATATGGCCTCTATAGACTTAATGCTTGGCACATAGTAAGTGGCAAAATTAGGAGGTAGGTGTGGCCTTAGTGGAACAGGTGGGCCTTTTCAGAGGAAGTCTGTCACCGTGGGGGCATGTTTTCAGGTCTTATATATACCTAGTAGACTGTCTTCCTTTTTGGTGCCTGTGGATCAAGATGTAGAACTCTTAGATCTTTCTCCAGGTCCATGTCTGTTGACTTGCTGATATAATTCTTGCCATGATAATAATAGACTAAACCTCTGAAAATCTAAGCCAGCCCCAATTAACTGTTTTCATTTATATGTTGAAGGAGCTGTGGGCTGCATTCCTGCCACCCAGCTCCCAGCCACTGGCTAGCTTTACCTGAAATAACAACACACAAATTGTATTCTTTTAAACACTGCTTGGCCCATTTCTATTAATGTGTGTAGTGCCACGAGGCAGTAGCTTACAGAGAAGGATTCTAGCCTACGTCCATCCTGGGTCGGAGCTTCATCGGGTCTGCCCCAGAGAGGAGAGGAAATGGCTTCTCTGCTCACTTCCTCTTCCTTCCAGCATTCTGCTCTGTTTACTCCACCCACCTCAAGGCTGGCCTATCAAATGGTCCAAGGCTGTTTCTTTATTTCTCTATCATTTATAAGACTTGCCTAGGTCATGATGTCTCTTCACAGTGATAGAAACTTCACTAAGACAGAAGTTGGTACCAGGGACTGGGATATTGCTGATCATAATATTGTTTGATAGACCTCATCATAATATTGGTTGGATAAATATAGATTTCAGGAGAGTTTTTATTAGAAAATCATTGGAATACTTTAATCACCCATTAATAGGCCATACTAGTAGGACCATGGAAGGCAATGATGCTGAGGATGATCTGAACTGTGAGGGCATGGCTCAAGAGGTTTCAGAGAAGAAGAATTTTAATATGTGACATAGAGTTGATGCCTCTGGTATTTTGGTGACAAAATTGTGTGTTCATTTTGCCATGGTCCAAAAGGTCTGCCTAAGACCAAGAGTTCTTCATTCGTTGCAGTGGCAAAGGAAATCTCAGAACAGTCCTGTATAGACTCTGTCCTATGGTTACTAATGTTGAAGCTCATGACGATGTAAATTGTAAAGCATAAAGCTGAAAAAAAACATAAAATATACAGATTGAAAAGAAAGGGAGCAACAGAAAGATGAATAAAGCTACATTCTTTGCTCATAGGAACAAACAGATTATGAAAAGAAATAAAGGGAATGGTGACCTCAGGGCAAGACACAACCCAGACAAACTTCTAACTTGTAAAAAAGAAATAAAAGAACAATTTAGCTTCAGGAATGGTAAACCTAAGTTGTACACCTTTAATTCCAGTACTCTGGAGACAGACACAAGCAAATTTCTAAATTTGAGACAATCCTGTTCTATGGAGCATAGTCCAGGACAGCCAAGTTTAGGCAAATAAAGAAACAATATAAAAAAAACAGAACACTGATAAGTTGATATGTTGCAATATGAAATATTACCACACTAGCACAGAATGGAGTATAGCAAAGGTTTATTTATTTGGTGGCAAACTCACAGAAATAGTAGAGATCTATTCTCCTGTCAATCCACAGGGAACTGGAATAAATCCAGCAGCCAAGGTGCTCATGTATGCCCCTATATCTGCACTTAATAGTACATGAGACCATGCCCAAACTGAAGCTCTGAAGGTGAAGATTGATTTGCCTTGGATATCCAAAAGTGTTGGAGTTACCAGAGCCATGAGATACTTTCCTGCTAAGGACAACTTCTAATATGGTGTGAAAACATTCCAAAATAAAGAAGTGTTTTTTCAGTCAACAAAGCTAAAAGGAATTAAAGATCTCAAGAGTGTTTTGACATCAGACCTGGAGATGCAGAGTTTAGAGTTTTCTCAACTGTTTTTCAGTCTTGCTTTGGTCCAGTACTTCATTTAAAAGTTTCCTTTCCTCTATTTTGGAATAATAAAATGTTAAGCTCTCAGATCCATTTTCAACACCATGTCTGCCTGTATGTAGCCATGTCCCACCATGATAATAATGGACTAAACCTCTGAAACTGTAAGTCAGCTACAATTAAATGTTTCCATTTATAAGAGCTGATGTAGTGATGGTGCTGTTTCATTACAATAGAAAACCTAATTTAAGACAATGATTGTCTTATCTAAGACAGAAAGTGGTTCTAAGATAGCAAATTATTGCTGTGATAGACTTGATTATAGTTGTTTTGAGGAAGATTGTGGGAGAAATTGGGAACTTTGGGCTAAAAAAAGGCCTTTAGATATTGAAAGTGAAGAGAACTTCTTTTTGGAGCTTGAAAAACAAGAATATTTAAAAAAAAGTGAAGATGATGGACATGTGGCTTGTGAAATTTCAGAGGGAAACAACATCTCTACTGGGCCTTTAAGATGAAGAATGTGGTGTCTGATCAGCTGGAACTGAACAATCAACTCTTATTGAGAAGAAAGGATATAATTGAGGTGAGGCCTTCTGGCAGTATTCCCTCAGCACATAAAAAGCTGTGTTTCAGAAGTTCACAAGTGTAAGAGGGGTGCCTGCTTGTTTGTCTTTGCTGCCCAGAAACAAAATGACCATGCAGAAATTGTATTACATTGTTGCTTGATCAATTAGCTCTAACTTCTGATTGGTTAACTCTTACATCTTAATTTAACCCATTTTTATTAATCTGTGTATCACCAAGAGGTCATGCCCTACAGCAAAATTCTAGCACATCTATCTCTGGCGGGGATTTCATGGCATCCGCTCACTCCAACTTTCTTTCTCTCAGCATTCTATTTTGTTTTCCCCGCCTACATAAGTTCTGCCCTATCAACAGGCTAAGCTAGTTTCTTTATACATTAACCAAGAAAAACAACACATAGGCAGAAGGACCTCCCATACTACCCAAGGTTGTACCTACATCTGGCACTCAAACTTGGTTGATTAAGAGTCCCTCATGTGATACTGCTTTTGAAGGCATGAGGGGGTCACAGAGAGCAGCTGACGCATGACATTGTGCGGCAGCATTGAATTCCTTAAAGAGAGCCAGGAGAGGCTATTGATTCAGCAAGGAATCCCAGTAGTTTTGGAGATGCTAGTGCCACCAAGAACAGAAGTAGCAGTGGAGTGGAGTCGGCTAGAATTTAGAAGACAAGTTGTTTGTGCTGAAAAAGCAGACCTGGAGAACTGACCTAATCCACTTAGAGGAGGCCAGAAGATTGTTAATATATTCAATATAATTGGAATATGAGTTATTTACACTGTTGAAGGTAAGGCTTGCTTTGTTCTGATTGTGACTGTACACTAGTTCTTTCCTCTTGAAGTAAAAAAAAAAACATTTAATTTGTTCTGTTATTTTACAGGATAAACTTTGAATTTTAAAATATGTTGGATATTAAAGAAACATTTTTTTTTGAGAGAGAGAGACTGTGCTTTCAAAGTATTTGAATTTGTAAAGACTATGGGACTGCTTTCTACCACTATATTAAATTCAAGATGCCATCAAATGGATAAATGAAAAAGAAAGGTTCTAATTTTAAAAAGTATGCATTTTTGTACCAAGTTGACAAGGGGACAGTTGTACTGGCTAGGTTTATGTCAACCTGATATAAGGTAGACTCATCAGAGAGGAAGGAGCCTTAATTGAGAAAATACCTCTATAACATAGGGTTATAGTCAAGACTAAGGGTATTTTCTTAATTAGTGATTCGGGAGGAGAACCCCAATCATTGTTAGCAATGCCACAATGAGCTGGTGGTTCTGAATTATGTAAGAGAGCAAGCTGAGTAAGCATGTGTGCAAGGCAGTAAGTAGTACCCCTCCATGGTCTCTTCATCAGTACCTGCCTCCAGGTTCATGCCCTGTGTGACTTCATGTCTTCACTGCTTTTGTGATTAATTGTTATTTTGAACTGTGAGTAAAATAAACCCCTTTCCTCCTAATTTGTTATTGATCATGGTATTTCATCACAGCAATGTTAACTCTAACTAGGACCGGTAGTATACTTCATTTTATCTGTTGTTGGTTTTCTATCTTGGATGAACAGATATATCTTTAAGTCACCCCGGAAATAGTTCCAGACAACAATAAGACTGATAGAATTTCCTCATTATTTCTGGTATACAAATAAAAAAAGTGCATAGTAAAATTTTATGACACAGATTGAATTGTGGAATTTTAAACAGGATTCCATAAAACTATTCACTAATTATAAACACAGATCCTGAGTCCTGAATAGAATCTCTAGAAGATGATTGACATTGGCACTAACTTTTATTTGAGAAATTAATACTGTCTGTGACATCTTTTGAAAAAGTCTTTTGAAATCTTCCATCTATTTTACTTATTCTAGCTGTGTGTGTGTGTGTGTGTGTGTGTGTGTGTGTGTGTGTACATGCATGCACACTCTGGTGGCTGAATTGGTTTTGTATCCTTTGAAATTATGCTTTGGGGAAGTCTGTATCCCTGATTTACCTAAAAAAAGACAAATTTTATTATGATCACACTAAATGGTCAATAAGATGATCTTTAATTTTTATTGTAAAAGACAAATTTTAAAAAGCTAAAATAAATTTTACTTCAGTGAAGTAAATAAACACTTGGTAAAAATTATAAGATTTATATGAATGGAAAACAAAGATAAAATTTTAAATATAATGCAAGGCAGTATTTAAGAACAAAGTTTTAGAACATAATCTGGAGTAGTCAACATAAAAACACCCATATATTGTATTATTAGATTTTTGATATGACATCAAAGCCAAATTCTTTCCAAGATGGCTTATCAGACACCTCTTTACCCTTGTTCTATAAACCTTTTCATGTCCAACAGATATTTTGTTGAAACTACTACAAATACTGTCAGGAAAATTTAAAAACTTATGCTAAGAAAAGAAATCAGCCAATGTAGGGATAGACCCCGCCCATTGGGCGGGGTCGCCTGGGGCGAAGGTTTTACTGATAAATTGGGAGCGGAGAAGCTGCAAGCTCTCTCTGCTACTTCCTGTTTTCCGTGGATTCGTGAGTTAGATTTTCCCATTAAAGTTACATATCTTTATTACAATTGTCTAAATTAATTCATAACCGCCACACTTGGCGCCCAACGTGGGGCCCGAACCCACGACCCTGAGATTAAGAGTCTCATGCTCTACCGACCACTTGGCGCTGTAACGTGGGGCAGATCTGCCCCCGCCCCGGCAGGTAGCTCGCCGCACCCAGAGAGGTCCGCAGCAGTCGGCTACCTGCCTCCCCCGACTGAGCTAGCCACGCCTGCTAGCCGGCTCACCCGCTCACCCACCCTTAGGCTCACAGCAAGCTTCCTGGGTGTGCTTTTCCCATTCAGCCCCGCCTGCACCACCTTGTGCCCCGCTGCGAGGCCACTCTCTCGCTAAGAGCACCGAGGAGTGCACAGGCAGGACTCCAGCCCGCGCCGGCACTGTGTCCTTGGCTTGCACCCGGCACCCGCTTGCCAGAGCAATTAGTCCAGCCATGGGGCAGAATTGCCCCCGCCCCTGCATGCCGGTAGGATTTGCTGAAGAAGGCAGAGACAGCCTCTCTCAGCGCGCTCCGGTCACGGTCGCTCGCAACAGAGCTGCCGCCGACCAGCTTCGGCGCTCTCCCGGAGCGGGCGTACGGCCGCCCCTGCAGTCTCTTCCCTCCCCCATGGGGCCTGCTCGCCCGCTCGCTGCTAGTGCTCTCAGGCTCACAGCCTTTTAACCCCTTCCTGCCTGCGGTTTGCAACACAAACCGCCACAGCAACAGAGTTGGTTTGATTCAAAGTGACCCCTTCTGCAACTCCTCAGGCAGAACAATAAATTTTGGCTTTGAGCTCTTTCAGACCGCCCTCCACGTGGACTCGAGTGGACTCTTCCGCCACCACTGGCAGGAACCAGTCATTACAGGTAAAAAAAAATTTCTTATTAAAAAAAAAGTCTGAGAATATCACAGTTCAGAACTTTAACAATCTTTTGAGTGTGCCATGTGGGAAATCTTACAAGAGGTGTCTAACATCCCACATCTATGTATATTTCTGGGATTAGTAGTTTTCCTTGGTTTTAGATGGTTTGACAACAAAACTATGATGGAATCTTTAAGAGACGAATCCAGGATTCTTAAGGCAGAAGTTGAATGTCTAAAAACTATTAAGCATGACAATGATCTTCTCAAGAATCAACTTAAAGTTATACAGGAAGAGAACAGATCTTTCTTTAACAAGACTCTGTTGACAGAGAAAATTTTAGAAAAGGTTCAGGCTGATTTTAAGGAGAAATTCATTAATATGGAAGAAGGGTCAGCTGACATGAATCGTAAATTCCAACAGTCACTTTCTGAAGGGATTGAAACATTAACTGAGAAAATCAAAACTGTTGAATGTGACAATCGAATTTTGTCTAAAGCTTATGACAGACTGACGGAAAGATTGTCAATACAAGAAGGCACGGTTTATGCCATAAAAATTATGTCCAAAGATGAGAACTTATCTCTAATAGACAAACTTCATAATTTAGAATCCTCAATGAAGGCTTTAGAACATAATTCTGGACAGGAGATACAGACATTGCAGAAGGCAATGGTGAATAGAATTATAAAGATTGAGGAATTTCTAAATTCTGATGAAGAAGAACAAACGGTAGAAAGGCAAAATTTAACTACACCTGTGGGTAAATCCTTCCGGGACAATTTCTACAAAGCTCTACCCACAGCTGCCTTTCCAGTAATAACAACAGAGAAAGTGATTGGTTCCAAAAACCCTAGGATCATCAAGGAAGATACATGGGAACCTGTCCGTATAAATGATCTCAAGGAAATTAAACAGGCTGTCATGACTTTTGGGATGCATGCCTCCTTTGTTAAAGAGATGTTAAAATCTTGGGCATCGCCAAGCAGAGCAACCCCTTTGGATTGGCTCCAGCTGACCTCTGCAGTCCTTGAGAGTGGGCCACAATTAAAATGGAAATGCTTATTCAGGCAAGAGGCTAAACGTTTAGAACAGCAAGAAAAGGCAAAGGGAAGTGACATTTCCATAGACAAAATTTTAGGTGAAGGACTCTTTTCTGACCCTCAAGAACAAGCTAATTTGGATGAAAACACACTCTTCCTGTGCACTACAGCAGCCTTAAATGCTTGGGACAGGGTACAAGACCCAGGACAGAAAATGGAATCATTTGTCACCATTAAACAAGGTCAGAGAGAACCCTTTAGTGATTTTTTACAAAGACTTACTAAGGCTGTGCAAATAGGGATACCTGACCCAGACGCAAGACGTATTTTGATTGAGACTTTGGCTTATGAAAATGCAAATGTGGAATGCAAAAAGATTTTGGGGCCTTTAAAGATCAGATCAGCACCCTTGGAAGAATGGGTCTTGCATACACTGGATGTTGATACGTTTGATTATGGCATGGAAGCATGGGTAGAAGAAGCAATTTCCAATGGTAAAAGGAGACACCAGAATACCAAATGTTTTAATTGTAGCAAAATGGGTCATATGAAAAGGAATTGTAAACAACGGATTTTCAGAAATAATAATAATGCATCTTCTAGAAATAACAGAAATAGGAGTACTCAACCTTCAGGTTTATGTAGAAGATGTGGAAAGGGCAGACATTGGACGAACGAATGCAGATCTACAAGGGATAGACAAGGCAACCTGATACAGACGGGAAACGTGAGAGGGGGGCCTCACAGGCCCCCATGGCAAACATGGTTCAGTCATTTCCAGTTTCTGCAGAGAACGTGCCTTGTCAGGACAATTAGGAAACCCCATGCCTACTGTTACAAACAATAATGATCAGAAAGATGAGTTACGTGTGTTTTGGCAAACTTCTATAAATGATCAAAGACCTAAGCTGAGAGTATGTGTAAATGGCATTTTTATTACTGGCCTGCTGGACACAGGTGCTGATGTAAGTATTATTACCCCAGAATCTTGGCATCCATATTGGCCTCTTCAGAATGTAAATGTTCAGCTCCTGGGAATTGGAACTCTATCTCGAGTAAGACAGAGCACGAGATGGGTTGAATGTATAGGGCCTGAGGGA
>JABTXL010020168.1:1254617-1297259 GCA_025134845.1 Neodon shergylaensis
ATATATATATATATATATATATATATATATATATATATATATATATAATATTTTACTATCTTAAAATTAAACCTTCCTATTCATCTAAACAGAAAAGGGGAAATGGTGTTGGAAATCCTTCTCTATATATTTTGCTTTTGTTGATAAGTGAATAAAGCTGTTTTGGCCAGTGGCTTAGCAGAATAGAGCTAGGTGGAAAAACTAAACTGAATACTGGGAGAAAGAATGCATAGTCAAAGAGATGCCATGGAGAAGCCAGAGGAGAAAGATGCTAGCTGTCAGTCAGAACCTTGCCTGTAGGCCACGAGCCTCATTGTAAAATATAAAATAATAGAAATGGGTTAACCAATGTTAAAAGAGCCAGCTAGCAATATGCTTAAGTGATTGACCAAGCTGTGATTTAAATAATATAGCTTCTGTGTGATTATTTTTGTGAGCCTGGGTAGCCAGGAAATGGACAAGCAACCTTCACCAAAAGTTATTTCTATGATATATTTCTATTACTGATGAATTATTATTTGCCTGCATCTTCTGACATATCTCCTCCAAGATGCTATATTTTAATCCTTCACATATAGTTCAAATTGTAGACCAAGGATTCAAATATACTAAATTTTGGTAGTTATTATCATTCAAACCACTACACAGAGAAAAAAAAATACCATGAGAAAATAATCCAAATGGTCTATTGTTTTGTTTTGGTTAGGTTTGGTTTCAAGGATTTAACTCATGGTTTCAGATAGATAAGATTCCATCATGGTATGGTGGCATAACAAAAAGTAGCAGACATGGTAGCAGGAGTGTTGAGATGTCATAGCATTTGGGAATCAGAGAGAGAAACCTGGAATTTGGGTGAGGCTATGTAGTTTCAACCCCATGTTCCAGTAACATACTTTCTCTAGCAAAGCTGCTGCAGTTTTCAAAAGATTGCCACCAAGTAGTGATGAAGTATTCAAATATCTGTTTCTCTATTGTGGGTATCCTCATTAAAATTGCCATGTATGTCTTCTGAGGTGGAGGTTGTCAATTAGTGATATGGTAGAATGTAAAGGTTTAGAAGTTCAGAAATAAGAGTGAAGAGAATTAGTTCATCAGATAACACATGTCTAGGCTTTTTTACTCTTAAAAAGGAAAAAAAGAAAAATAAAAACTAGGTCTGAGAAAAACAGCAAACTGTGTAACAGACCCTTTCCATTGCTATCTGATGGTGTTCTATGCAGTGTTTACTGCAAGCAGCAGCACTGAAAATGGTCTTCTTGAAAGGAAAAGCACATTGCCTCATTAAGGGAATAATTATTCCTCCCTTCCGCTTAGCATGTCTTGTGGTAAATAAGATTTTCTGGGAATTCTATCAACTGGCCAGGTGATAGAATGTTTTAACTGGATTTACTCTTAAAAGCATGAAATGATTTGTAATATCTTTGGTAGTTTGGAATGTCAGGCCTGTACTCAGGGGGACAAGAAGAGATCAGTTTCTGTGTTTTAACCAAGAAGTTTTGCCTTAATGGGTGTTGTCTGATTCTTTGTCCTTTCAGGTTCCTGCAGTTATTAAGTCCCAAAGAAATCACACAGAAGTCTACATTAGATAGAAACTGATTGGCCCAGTATCTTATGCTTCTTATTAACTCTTAAAACTGATATTAGCCCATTATTCTTATCTGTGTTTTCTATGTGGTTTGGTACCATTTTTCAATGAGGCAGTCCCATCTTGCTTCTTCTGTGGCTGGGTAAGGACTGTAGAGAAATGGGCTTTTTTCTTCCCAGAAATTTCCTGTTCTAATTGACCCACCTCTACTTCCTGCCTAACTACTGTCCAATCAGTGTTTATTTAAAATATAATTGACAGAATACAAGCCATTGTCCCACAACAACTCCCCTTATTATTTTAAAGAAAAAAAAACAAGATCTCTGAATATAATATCCTTTGTTTAGCTTTTTTTCCTGACCATTAGCCATAACAACTTGTAACCAACCTTTTAAAAAAGGAAAATATCCATAGTCCATTTTGTGGGAATGTGGGCATAGTTTTAGGCTACTTCCTACTGGTTGGGGGCACTGATAATCTTATTGGGACCTAAAGAAAATTTATAATTATCATCAAGTCATGACTGGCTTATCTTCTGAGGCTTGATCACCTCAGGCAGGAATCTTGAATTTGTTTTGGATATAGAACCATGACATCTGGGCCATCTGTTCCTACCAGATATTTTTCAGGTGGTTTTCCTTGATCAAACCTGATTTTTCTTAACTCAGAATAAATTCACAGTCTCTTGTTTCCTTAGGAAATAAAATCAAAACCCCTTCTCCAAAGTAACATACATTTTGACTTCAATTTTGAAGTCAAATTATTTTTAAAATATCTATCTTGGATTAATTTAGCAACATTTATAAACAAATATCTTTTAGCAGCTGTTGCTCCTTCCTCAGCATTTAAGCAGAACATAATAACATACAGTATTTAGAATCTCTGTGTATTTTTTATCTTTACATGGTTTTATTTTAACCTCTATTTCTTTTATTTTTACTTTTTGGTTTTTTGAGACAGGTTCTCTGTGTATCTTTGCTGTCCTGGAACTCTCTCTGTAGACCAGGCTGTCCTTGAATTCACATAGATCTGACTGCCTCTATCTCCTAAGTGCTAGGATTAAAGGTGTGTGCCACCACACCTTGAATTCACAGAGGTCTGCCTGACTCTGTCTCCCAAGTGTTGGGATTAATGGTTTGTATCACAACACCCAACTACTCTATTTTTTTTTATTTTGAGGACTTTAAACTTTTTCAAAGCCTATATATATTTTTCCACACTGTAAACCATTTAGATGTATTTTTTTTTTATTTTTGAATCTCTCTTCACTGTATATATCTCTTTTTTCTGACCATGTGAGTCTTTAATTTGTTAAGCAATATGGACAGGATTTAAGCCATGGCTTTGATGGCTAGATCTAGCCCATTTTTTACCTTTTTGAGATTTCAGCCTTATGGTGGAGGTACCGGTCTTAGCCATATTTATTTCACAACTTTATGGAGTTCCAGGATTTCTGTCAACAAGCAAGTTGTAGCAGTCTTCTCATAAACCACACTCAAATGCTCTGTAGCTGGGCCTCCTGCCTGAAAGAGTCAGAGTTTGTGCTAGCAGAATGGCCCAGAAAGCTGGCACTTAAAAAAAAATGTGGCTTTTTTTCCTGCTATGACTGAAACAAAGAAGCACGTGGTAAGCTTTTCGTCAACACCATTTAAGTGTTTCATGGCAGGGCCTCTTAAAAGAGCTATAAGGCTTTACAGGTAAAGCTGAGTCACAAAGTCTCTCTTAAATGACAGTGCTTGTCTTTAGCAAGCAGAGCCCACCTGAGAAAGTGCCGTATTTATCTCTATCATTTTATGTCTAGAATTACTTCCTGATCTCTTTTAAGCTTTATGTTGATGCAGTGGCCCAGCATTGGGTGCCATTTCTTGTCTGAGTTTTCTGTCCTACCCAGGTCCCGCAGTAGTTAAGTCCTAAAGAAATCACACAGAAGTCTACATTAGTTATAAACTGATTCCCCCAGTATCTCAGGCTTCTTATTAACTCTTATACAATAGCCCATTTTTCTTATCTGTGTTTGCCATGTGACTTGGTACTTTTTTCATCAAGGCAGTCACATCATGTTTCTTCTGTGGCTGGGTAAGCACTGCAGAGGAATGGGCTTCCTTCTTCCCAGAATTCTCTTGTTCTCATTGAACTGCCTCTATTTCCTGTCTGGTTGTTCTGCCTATACTTCCTGACTGGCTACTGACCAATCAGTGTTTATTTAAAATATAATTGACAGAATAAAAGTCATTGTCCCACACCACATGGGCCTCAATAAATTTCTGATATCTTCTCCTTTTTACATGTCAATTAAAATTCTCAAATATATCAAAGTTGATCATTACTTGTGTATTCTCACTTGATAAGTCAAAAGTAGGATTCAAAGTTTCAGTAATGACTAAGTATGTCTATGGTGGGAACTTATTCAGCCAATAGCCATTTAGATACCAGCCCATTAGGGTGTGGTCTGAGGTACTATAAGCACATAAATAAAGTATATTTACCCCACTTTTTCCTTTTGCTCATTTGGTGACCATGACAGATATCATAAGAATACATCAGGGAAACAAAATATAAAGCAATAATATATTAAAGAAAACATATTGATGTTTTATAATTGTTAATATTGGGTATTAAAATTTTTCAAGTAAAATTATTATGTTTTTACAAACTCTACATGAAATTAACAAATTATGCTGTAATTTCAAAAACTCGGACAGGATACTTTCCAACCAGTTGAACTGCCTATACAGTACATGGAGTTCCAGGTTTCTAGGTTTGTGAGATTTGTCACCATGCTTGGGTGGGGTTTGATGATACAGCTGTCTTTGGGTCATTTCTGCCTAACTAAGAAAGTCTTCATGCATACTCTTTTAAGTAACACCAAAAAAAAAAAATTGGCTCACCAAATTGGACCTTGGTGCTTTCTGTACTTTGGTTTGTTATGTACTCCCTGGCTGAAGTAAGTGGATGTTTGTGTTATGTCTCCCAGGAAAAGTTTGTCACCTGACACATGTATCTTGCATTCTTGGCCCTCTTTTATTCTGATGAAATTTTATCAATTCACTCTATGATGAATTTAAACAACTGTGGGTCCCTTTTTACTCAAAAGCATAAATTGTTTATATGTCAATGTTGGATGAGTGGTACCTGACAGATGATGTTTTTTTTTTTTTGGTCCACCCTCAAAATGGAATCAAATTTTTCTTATAAATTGAAGTCTCCTGTCGCAATATATAGCCTGAAAATCCAGTTTTGTTCAATGTGGAGTAACGTTGATTAGAGCACACAGCATGATCTCAGCACTTTTCCTTAAACACACAGACACACTCATACACACAGAGAGAGAAATAGAGAGAGAGATCCCATTTAACAACAGTCATTTATTTCTCAATCTTATGAAAGTTATATCTAAGATCATTATTTGACTGTAAGGATTAATTTTCTGAATTTAAATTTGTTTCAATTTGTGCCCAAATGAGAAAAAAGTTCAATTTTATTTTCCCTTTCTTGTAAAGGCACTAATTCTATTATTGGATGCTTGAAGGATTTTACTGTTACTACCTCATCTGAATATAATTATAATTTTAATTAACATTTTATTAACATGTCTTACTATTATAAGATGAGGAATTTAAAATATGGTACTATCATTTTGCCAACAATAATATTTTCAATAGCGGCTAATCCAAAGGTAAAACATAGTTGAAATGAAATACTAAAATTTATTTTTGATTTAAAGCAAGCTTAATATGTAGCTAGGATGACAAAGAGGTTTTTCTGAAATAATTTCCCATTTCTGTGTATAAGTTTTTGTTAAAATTGCTTATACATAGAAATGGAGAAATGTATTTAAAAAAACATGGAACAGAAATAACAGAATAATTAAGCACACCATTATCACTATAGTATTATACATTTCAATATAGATATGTATTTCAATAAAAAGAAAATAATTGATGTTAAATGGTAGAAAAATGTACTACTCACCAGCAAAAGGAAAATTATTATAATGATACTAACATAAAATAAAAATAATTAAAAGCTCCTTGCCAGTAAGATGTACTAATAAAAATATACTAAACATTCACTTTCAAATATATAAAACAGAATTTTAATATTAATAAATCTGTAATTTTATCAGAAATTTTAGGGTTTTTTCTATGATAATCTCAAAAATCAGAAATTATTTGGAATATATAATAAAAGACAGTCAAATTTAATAGAAAACATAAATAAATTTGCAAAAGTTACCAAATCCTGTTGTACTTGTTACACATTTTCAAGTAGTACTTTATCAAATGTATGCCTTTAATTAAATAACTTGAATAAAGTTAATATAGCAAAACCTCATGTTAAAAATTTTCATGAAGACAATTAGAAAAATTTAAATCAAGTATCATGTTAAAGTAAAGTGACATAAAAAGCTACAATTTTTTAAATGTGTTCTATTTATCAATGAAATATGTATTAATCACATGAGATAAAATAATTATTTATAAGTAGGAAAAATTTTGACTATAACAATAGTTTCAAGAAGAGAAAAATGACAAAACTCATTGAGCTTTCATGATACTATAAATTCAACAGATTGATAACATAATGAACTACTACAAAACAGGCCTGCTTTTTATTTATTTATTTTTTTGCCAGATCCTACAGCCTGAATCAAACCATGTCTCTCTGTAGATCTCTCTGGAATGGAGAGTTAAGAAGTAGTCTATGTTGTAACATGACAGCTTTTAATTCATGGTACCTTACTCCTTAGTGGTCCTTGTCATGTATGCAATGCTGAACTGAATCTTGTGATATGAAATTTTCTGTCATCCATAAATGGTTATAAATAGACCTTTCCTTTATTCTTGGAATGGGTCTAAGACTTCTCAGGGGGACTGTTTGTGGGGATTTGGTTTGGAGCTGTAAATCCTTTTTCATTTCCTTGCTGTTCCTCTGAGAACAACTATTTCTTGCACTCTTTCACTCTCATCCTCACTAGAAATGAAAATTCTATCTAAAATATAAATGAAGCCCTTTACTCCAGCTTAAAAACACATTATGCTTATATTTATCATTATATTCTACAGTTTCTGTCTAATGTTCTGCTTTCACCTTGATGTCTTATTGAAAAGAATTATGTTTCAGTTGACTTTTCAGATAGACACTTGCTTTTCTACTCCTTATATTGAGCAATAATATTTTGAGTTATTTTACTTTTAGTTTTATAAGAAACAGTATATGCACCATTTATCATTCATTGTATTGGTAGTTATAAAAAGTATACTTTATTAAAAAAAACAAATAAAAGTCATAGGTTAATACTAAAGAGAGAACTACTAAATATCACAGGGAGAATGCAAAAAACACTTATAATGAATAGTTCACATTCTTCATTTCATAAAATATATACATCAGTTTTGATATAAAATTACATATATATTTATGTAAAATGCAAATAGACACTCAGAGATATACCTCAGAATTTAGGTTTATACTGACTATAGTTTTATACATTTTCCTAAATCAATGTAGAAAACCAATGATCTACAGAAGCCTAAGGTAAATTATACAACATATCGCTTACTTTTATGTTAGAATTCTTAATTTTCTAATTGTCTCTTTATCCAAGCAATGACATTATGTTCAATATCTATTATTTTAATATGGTCATTCTTTAAATTTCATTCCATATACTGAGTACTAAAATGATTCATGCTTGTTAAACAGTTCTAAATATGCATATATACATACTATTCAGAAACATTTTATATCTCTGCTTATTATTTCATTGAATTTAGTTATTGATTAGTATAATTTTTAGTTTATTAAAATTTGAGTAGACCTCATAATTATTGTGTCAAAAACTTATGAAATATTTCAATTAAAAGGGGATAGTCTGTATTATTATATAAATATTATTAGATTCAATAGCTTGGGTTAGTTTGTTTCATTATTTTAGTTTACCAAAAATGCATATTTTAAACATTTATGTGTAATCCAATGAGTTTTCAGAGAATAAAATATATTTTTAGATAAGGAAATATACAACAGCACAAGAAAGATTTTTTATCTGGGAGTAAAAAAAATATTATCTTCTAATTAATTCCTTTTTAAAGTAGGTATATGCATACATGGGAAATGTACACATAAATACCAATTTTATTTTACTCGAAGCTTTTAAGAATTTAGGTACAGATAGAAATTCATTTCACAAAGTCTTTATAATGAAATGTGGTTATAGTTTTTACACTTAATTTAATGATGGACAATCAATATTTTAAACACTTCACCCAGAATATCTAATAATATATGCATATATTTTTAGCATGAAGAAAGCAATTTAGTAAATGCTAATATCACCTTTCAATTACAGAAGTCATTGCTATTAACATAACAGCTAACAACGTACTTCTGGATAGAAGTGTGAAATTTAAGAAGTTCCTTTATTAGAAAAGTAATTTTAAGTGTTTATGTTTTAAACAAAAGTTTTATTCCTACAGTTAATATACTGGACCACAAATTTTAACGCATGTAAAGAAATAAGGTGGAAGGGTCTGAATTTTACTTGGTGATATCATTTCTATCTTCTAGTACCCTAATAAAATGTCTAACCACCCCAAGTGCTGGCACTTCTGAATTTCAAGTCCACACATGTGCCATGAATTGTTCAAGCAACTTACATAGTCACCCAGAGTCTTCTATCCCAATATGATGAACGTCCATCATGCTGATTTGATCTATGCATGAGGTAAAGTCCTGTGTACATGTACCAGGCAGACTTTTGAAACTTGACAAGTCTGTTTCACATTCTCTTCCCGCACTATCTTCCCTAGTACTAAGCACTTGTCTTTATCTCTCTCTCCAATAAGACTCTTAAAATGTGTTCCATTGTGTGTCTTGTGATCCGTTCTTATGCCCAGTTATTCGACCTGGAAAATCACAAGTAAGCCTGTCACAGTTTAGTAGTAGACACTTAAAATTTCAAGTCTTAAAAGAAAATATCTTACATACATCAGTTTTTACAGTTGTGAATGTGAATTTTGAAATAAAGCTGTGTCTGCAAACAAAGGTTGACTGATTAAAATTGCAGTAATGAGGAAAGATTGATTGGAATGTTACAGGTCCAGAGGCTAATTTTCTTATTTTAGACTAGTTGTAGTTCCATGAGTAGCCATCTCTTCCAAATTTTGCGCCTAAACCAACATCCTATTTCTAATAGATAAAATCACTTTGAAACCAGTAGCTTCCACCAAACACAAAGCTACCAATGCCATCAAATAGCTTCTGAGGCCTGTAGGAGACAATTTTCCATCTTGCTGTAACTACCTTTCTGATGTACCAATCAATGTATTTTGAACTTGATTCATTTATTTATTTATTTATTATTTTTGTTCTTCAAAAATATAAATCTTCATGAACCTGGTTCCATGCTGGAACATTGAATTTGGAATAAACTCAATCTGTGGTCCCATGGTATAGTTACTCCAAAGGGCTCCAGAATATACTATCTCTTAATTGCTTTAAATGGGAGCTTTGGTTTCTGCCTTACTAAGTTGGTATAGGAGGGTCTTCTTTCTATGTGTTGCTTTCATTGGTCAAATAAAGAAACTGCCTAGGACTTTTGATAGGGCAGAACTTAGATAGACAGGGAAGACAGAACAGAATTCTGGGAGGAAGAAGGCAGTGTTGCAGACCCCATGGCTCTCCTCTCCAAGATGGATGCTGGTTAGATTCATGCCCGTAAGCCACAGTCAAGTGGCAATACATATTAATATAAATGGGTTAATAAAGATGTGAGAGTTAGCCAATATGAGGATAGAGCTAATGGGTCAGGCAGCAATTTAATTAATATAAATTTCCATGTGATTATTTCGGGCATAAGCTAGCCAGGTGCTGGGAACGCAGCTCACTTCTTATTACTACACTAAGTTTTGCATTTCACCTCAGGGGTTCCTGTTGATACTGGAAATGTTATCAACACTTTTGCCACTTATTAGACTTAATTGACACCTGAAAAGGTTGAGATTATCTGTCCATTGTTGAGGTTTATAAAGGCACAGATATTTAACCCTGGTCAAAATAATATAATCTATGTTATATCTGACATGCTAAGATTCCCAAAACCTTACATGCAATGTTCTCCCTCTATAAGATTTAATACAACTGGCTGTTTCAATCACCTGGACAAAAGAGTTTCTTCCAGGAAGGCTGAATTGCCTAAAGAATTAGAAGAACAACTATTACTTACAGTTTTAAAATCATAGTGGTATGAAGGAGGGAGTCAGGCTTGGCACTGTATTATTAGCTGAGAGCTTTACTTTGAGCTTTTGAAACCTCAAAGCTCATCCCACAATGGCACTCTTCCTTTAATAAGTCCACATCTATTCCAACAAACAATACCTTCAGGTTCCTTCCATACAGTGTCACTCTCTGGTAAAAACAACAACAAAAATTCAAATATTTTAGCCTATGGAGGCCATTCTCTTTCAATCCATCACTATATATTTTCAGTATACCTTTAATTTCAAGTGCTTCTATAAAATAAAGATTCAAAATGAACCAACAATGACAAGTTTTTTAGAGAATATTGCATTAGTACACAAAGAACCATCCATATTCCAGCTGCCTTAGCCTGCTTTCAGTGATTCAGCACCAGCATCCATGTCATCTCTAATAACCACACGCAATATATTTTCAACATTGCCAGGAATTGCATACTTTTTATAGAGACCATGTCCTCTTATCCTCCCCCTTTCTTTTCTATCCTCTTTCCGAGGCAGCCTGTTGTGCACATTTTCCAAATAACTATTTTGCTTGTTGCATTCTTTAATCCTCCAATCACAGTAAAACACTAATGTTGTAGAATATTTTTTTGTACACTAAGAATTAGTGTCAATAGGATTGGTTTAACGAAATGTAAATGGGAAATAGCTATGAAGAATTTTCAGGGCATAGAGAATTCTGGGAAAAAGAAAGGCATGTTTTGTTAGAGGGCTCATGGGATTGAAAAATCCACTTAATTACTTGATAACTGTTCCTATTTTATACAGTCTATGAAAAAGTTAAAAAAATATTTATCCAAAATTGGGCAATTCTGTGTAATAATCTTTTTGTACACTATGAATATATCTCACTCTTATTGATTTAATAAAAAGCTGAACAGCCAATAGATATGCTGGATTTTCAGGGCAGAGATAACAAGGAAAGAATAAGGCAGAGATGTCATGAGACACAGACTAAGCAGCATGAATACTATAGAGAGGAGATGAGGCAATAAAGCCACCAAACATAAAGCAAACTAATAGAAATGGAAAATTTAAATTATGAGAGCAAGTTAGAAATAAACCTAAGCTATCAGTCAAGCTTTCATAATGCATAATAAGTTTTCAGGGCTGCAGAGATTGCTCAGTGGTTAGGAGCACTGACTGTTCTTTAGAGGTTCTGAGTTCAATTTCCAGCAACCACATGATGGCCAGCAAACATACATAATGCCATCTGGTGCCCTCTTCTGGAATGCAGGCATGCATAAAGGCAGAAGATTATATACATAATAAATCTTAAAAAATAATAACTCTTTCTGTCATTACTGAGGAGATTGCTGTACCTAAGAAAATGTCAAACTACAAATGACAACCAACATCGGACATGTATTTCCATATAATCCCTGAAAACCCTGAATGAAAAGATCCCTCAAACCCCCAAAATCAGAACCAAACATTACTTCCTAGTCCCACAGTCTATCATGTAGGCCATAGTTCAGAGATGTGTCTTGGGCTTCTCTCTGTAGGCTGGAGTCACCACACATAATGATCTAAGCTCTGCTGTTGTGTAAGATTTTGCTCATATAGACAGAAGGCTACAGAAGCACAGTAAATCAAGTTCAGATGAAAAAATTTCTAAATGTATTAGAGGGTATTTGGCAGTATTTTATGCTTAAACAAAAAAGAATACAGTCCATTAGTAACATAAGTAAATATTTTAAAAATTAGAGGTAAATCTTTATTTAATAAAGGTGTTAAAAAATGAGCCATGTAAAGATGGAAAATATACAAGGAGTCTGGACTCTATATGTTTTTGTTTTGTCTTTAGATTTTTTGATTGCTGATGAAGAAATGATAGCTGGTGAGTGACATTGAATTATAGAAAGTGATAAATTAAACCAACTTATATATATTTTAAAAAGTGTTTTAACTACAAAATAAATAGGAACAAATTGTTGCATTGGAGAATAGGTTATGTTTCTATTTCCATAAATATTTGAGTACTATGGATTTATTCAAGGTTAGAGGATCATGTAGGTTTTATAAGGTGAGATCCCCAGATAATCCTGGTTACAGATAGGTTGAGGGAGCTGCAGGCTGCGTTCCTGTCCCGGCTCCCAGTCGCCTGGCTAGCTTATGCCCCCAAATAACAGAACACAAATTGTATTCTTTTAAACACTGCTTGGCCCATTAGCTCTAGCTTCTTACTGGCTAATACTTACATCTTGATTACCCATTTCTATTAATGTGTGTAGCACCCCAAGGTGTGCTTACCGGGAAGATTCTAGCCTACGTCTATCCTTGGTCAGAACTTCATCACATCTGCCCCAGAGAGGAGAGCTATCGAGTCTGAGCTCACTTCCTCTTCCTGCCAGCATTCTGTTCTGTTTACTCCGCCTACCTAATTTTCTGTCCTGTCAGGGCCAAGGCAGTTTCTTTATTTAATCAATGACCTTCCTCCATCATTTCCCCCTTTTCTGTTTAAACAAAAAGGAAGGAAGGCTTTAACTTTAACATAGCAAAATTACATATAACAAAACAGTTATCAAGCAATATTTACAGTTATAATATTTATATCTATTTTATCTTTTATCATAACAAAGGAAAAACGACAATATTTATCTATTCTTCAACTGCATCAAAGACTCCAGAAGGATATAATATTACCTAAGTAAACAAGAAGAAACTTCCAAAACTCTAAAAGTGACAGAGACATCTCACTGCCTAGACAGTCACCCAAAGTTCCTCTGTACTGTTGGATCATCCATCTTTGGCCTACAGGCCCACAGTTTCCAGCAGATATTTCCATGAAGCAGGAAATTTCAAAGGCAGTTCAGTCACTATCTGCTGTGTCCTGCAGAATGTCTTGCAGACTCTTTCATGAATCAGGAACCCCAAAAGATCATCTCACCTTTAGGCAAGTTCAGCAGTCCTCTCTCTGTGGGTTCTTTGTGTCCAGTTTATGCAACAGTCTAGGCAAGAGCAGTTTCTTGCCAAAATGGCTATCAAACTCCATAAGGATCCTCTTTGATGCCCATCTTCTTCTTGAAGTAGATTGGTGCTACCAGGAGCAGAGTGTCTCATTGTCATGAAAAACCCTAAGTTATTAAAACATTTAAAATACCATATTCTATAATTTTTGAAAGATATGAAGAATGCCTATCTAAAATATATCTATGTACATCTAGAAAATCTTAACTAACATGACTACAAACTTGACTATTATGGTTATCTATTAACAACCTATATATATTACATTTTTAAATGAATTACACAATCACAATACCTTAATCAATATCAGAAATACATACATATATGACAAAACTGACCTTAAATTAATATCAGTAAACCAAGATTCATATCAATGCAAATTATTCACATCTATATCATTTCCCCCTTTAAATGTAAAAGAACATTTATAAACAATATATGGGAACATGGGCACAGGTATTTCTCTCCAAACTGCTTCCTGCTGAATGGGGGCACTGTTAATCAGGTCTTTTATGGTATAACCTATCTTCTAGGTTCATCTCAGTCAGCAGTTGAGTGAAGTATTTTTTGAAGGTGTTCACAGCAACCCTTCAGGACAGTGTGGTCCATCATACCATATTGGGATAGAAGCAATCGACACGGTTTCATCCTCTGTAAAAACAAAAGAAGAAACTCCTTTCCAAAGCATCATGTCCTTAGATCCAAATTTTAAAGTCAAGGTATCTTCAAAATATCTATCTTGAATTAGTTCAGCATCATTTATAAACAAATATCTTTTAACAGCTGTTGTTTATGTGTTTTAAGAGCAAGGGTACCAGACACCAGTGGAAACAACTGTCCCATGTGATCCAGCTCTCAGAATGCCTCTGTTATAGTTTTCTTAGATTTCTGCATCAGCAACAGCTTCAAGACTGGGATGGTCCAGTCTCACTGACTATTCTGTCCAGGATGTGACCATTATCATTATTTTCTCAGGGTCCCCTAAACATGCCACTGGCCCCAGACAATATGAATCATTCTATAAAACATAATACCTATATGCTCAAGAGATAAACAGAGTGGTGTTTGGTCATTTAGTGGGTTGTAGACATTCACCCTTGTTTAGCAGGTGGGTTGTGATGTGGAATTCCCCTCTGTATGCTATGAATATCATTGGTGAAAAAAGAAACTACATTGGCCTTCCAGAGTAATGTGGTTTGATGAACAAAGACCCCCTGAAATGTCACTGTGAACACCCCCCAAAACTACTTCGCCCAACAAAAAGTATAAAGCAGTTTAGAGAGAACTATGCCCAAATTCCCTAAATGATTTTTTTATAAATGGTTGCTTACATTTATAGGCGGAATGCAGATTAGTGGTTCTTCACCTATAACAATCAAATTTGTAGACTTGTTACTTATGTTTCCAAGGTCAAACAGAGATATTATTTAGATAGATAGGTTGTCTTCAAACACTTCAAAGACCTTACAGAATATGCATTTAAAATGTTTTGATAACATAGGATTTTTCAAGAAAATGAGACACATCTGCCCTGGCAGCACCAATTTACTTTTTAAAAAATGATGGGCATTGAAGAAATTCTACATGGAGATTTCTTTCAATTTGGAAATCTAGACATTTGGGCAAAAACTATTGTTCTTGTCTTGACTGCTAATAGTGTGCTGTACAAAAAAGACAAGCAGGGCATGAAGAAAAAGACTTTCAAACTTTGCCAATAGTGGGAAGTACAGTACTTCAAAACTCCTGCTGAAAAGGCTGACAGACATTCTATAAGACACCCAGGAAAGTGACTACTTAACGTTGCCATGACTAAGCATGTCAGTCTTCAAAATCCCTGCTACATAGAAAAGTCTGTCAGATATTCTAAGCATTTAGGTCAAAGATAGATAAATGCCAGTGTCACACAGAAACCTTGGGTGAATGTTCAGGCAGCCAGATGTTTGCCATTTGTATAGGTTTAGAAATAACTTTCACTGCACTCACTATTTACTGAGGTAATATTAAATCTTTCTGGGGTATTGATTGAGATGAAGACTATGTAGTTATAGTTACAGTTTTCCTTATAAGAGGTACAGAGTTTTGGACACATAAAGATAAAATAAATGATGGAGTATTTTCTTCAAATGCACCAAATACAATTGCATTGGACATTGTAAATGTAATTCTTACCTTGCAATTGTTCTTATTTGATGTGGGATTTCCCTCTGTATACTGTGATTACCATTAAAAATATAGAAAAACCTGCTTTGGACTTATAGCAGGGCAGAACTTAATTAGGCATGCTGAGAGAAAGAAGGGCAGAGTTAGAGAGATGCCATGGAGCTGCCACCAGAGTCAGACATGCTGAAACTTTAGCTGGTAAGCCACAGTCACATGGTGATACACAGATTAATAGAAATGGGTTAAATTTATATGTAAGAGTTAGCCACTAAGAAACTAGAGTGAATGGACCAAGCATTGATTTAATTAGTACAGTTTCTGTGTGATTATTTCAGGGCTGAGCAGTTAGGAAATAAAAACAAGCAGCCTCCTTACTAAACTTATTGTACACAATATTATTCTGCTAGATTTAAAACCTTTCCTTTTTATTTAGACAAATGGGGAACATGTTGTTGAATGATTCTTTTGTACACTGTGGAGAAGTGGCACTCATATTGCTTTAATGAAAAGTTGAAAGGCCAATAGCTAGGCAAGATTTCAAGAGTCAGAAAGAATACTGGGAAGAATAAGCAAAGTTTCCACCCAGACCAAGATGGAGGAGAACATGCAGCAGGTCAGGTAAATGCCATAGATTACATGGCAACACATAGTTGAATAGAAATTGTTTTATTTAAGTTATAAGAACTAGTGGGGCAAGCATAAACTATTTGCAGAGAATTCATAATTAATAAGTCTCCATGTCATGATTTGTGAGTTTATTTGTTTCACAGAAACTTCTGCATACATCCTAACATTGCTGATCCCAGGGCCCATGCTATCCTTCCAGGTGTTGGAACTGTATTGGAACCCAATTCCTTATGTCCAGTCCACTCATATCAGATCCACCTTCTGGCACACCTATAACTTGGCCCTTTTTCAATCATTGGCAATTGCAGAGTGATCCTTTTCAGTATATACAAATACGTCCCTAAATCTTTCATATTATTGAAGTCAGGGATAACTGTGCTGCTCTGAATCGTTTCCCTTGAGTGAGGCTTTATTTATGAAGCTTGTTTTTCCCCATTGGTTTCATTCAAAAAACCTAGTTCTAGGCATTGAGTTTCCTTTGGCTGTTAGATCCAACCATTGTTGAGTACAGTAATGACTCACAAACAGCTTGTGTCTTCCTATTTTAGTCTCCACTGATTCCTGAAGATGGTCTGAAATATACGGATATGACCTTCCTTACTTCCTCATCCATCGGAACTGTATCATTCATACCTCTCTCTCCCAACCTTGGAATGTCTTTGTGAAAACTTCCAGCCTTTTCATCTGTCACTTGACTTGAAGATCTCCTAACGTTTTCACTTTTGAAATCGAATCTGACTTCAATATCCCTTAGAACATCAACACAAATGTGGCCAAATAATGTCACACTAGATTTGAATACTATTCAGGACCTGTAAAAATAGTAAAAGTGATCAAGGGGAATATAAATAGAATCCACATTCCCCACATACATTTATGTGCTTAAAGTTCGTTTGTTTTTGTCTAATCTCCCACACACATTGTATACATGCCCTGTCTTTAAGTTACCACTGATGGATTTATAAATTTGTTACAAAGCACAAGCTAGAATAAATCCTAGCAGTAGAGAGAAAAATCAAAGGAGTATATCAGTACAGGATGCACACATCAAGTACATACCCCTCACTGTCAGATGTGTCTCTCTGCTTCCCTTATAGCATCTGCTCCAAACCAGGACACTGATCTAATTTTCCTAAGGTATTGTAGTGGCATTTCATTTGTATTTAAATAAATAAAGCTTGCCTGAAGATCAGAAAAGTAAAAGAGCCACACTGTCCATCCTTACAGACCAGGCAGCAATGACACACACCTTTAATCCCAGTAGCCACTTTCGCTTGTCATACAAAACAAGCAATAGTGGTACATGCCCTTAATCTGAGAATAACAGAGGATTATAAAACAGGAGGAGACAGCTATCACTCTTAGTCTCATTCTGAGATTCCTGAAGGCAGGATTCCCATTTTCAGACTGCGATCAAGTTAAGAGCAAGCGACTGACAGTTTTACATTTCTGGTGTTCAGGTTGAACCCCAATATCTGTCTCTGAGTTTGTATTAAACATTCATCAATGTATATAGAGATTATTTGTTTCTGCTCACTTCTGTCACCCACAAAATTTGATTACAAATTCTAGAGTTTGATTCTCTAGGTGATGTTTTCTTCTACCTACTTTCTAACTATTCAACTCTTTTCTCTTTGGACTTTGGCTTACTATGCCCTCCACAGGATCATTTACTCATTATTCTTCCTCCTGCAGCCTGATAAGCTTTTGAGCTGCTACAACCTCATAAACAATTTTTTTCTTTCTTCCTGCTATCCGCACTATCCCTCTTTGTGCCTTCAAGGGTCATTACATGGCAAATATACTTGCCTCTCCCTAGGAGCTTCCTGTTATGTTCCACAGTTTCTATTCATTCAGTTCCCCTCATAGAATTAATAGAAATTCCCTCCAGGGAAAATTGTTTTGCAGGCCGCTCTCTCTTTTTGCAGGGGCTCAGATTTTATTATTACTACTTGGCCTCACTAAAAATCAATAGCCAAAAACTGGTGAATGCAATTTCTAAGTTCTCACAAATTATAACAACTTTTACTGTATAGACAAATGGTCCCAAAATATTTTAGATATAATCTTGTTACACTCTATATTTTCTTTTTTCTTTCTTTTTTATTTATTTTCATTTTTACTTAGGAATAAAATTTCCACCTCCTCCCCTCCTCCCATTTTCATCCTCCTCCCCCATCCCTCCCCCCACTCCCTTCCCCCTCCCTCTCCAGTCCAAAGAGCAGTCAGTGTTCCCTGCCCTGTGGAAGTCCAAGGTCCTCCCCCCTCCATCCAGGTCTAGGAAGGTGAGTATTCAAACAGACTAGGCTCCCACAAAGCCAGCACCTGCAGTAGGATCAAAACCCAGTGCCATTTTCATTGGCTTCTCAGTCAGCCCTCTTTGTCCGACACTTTCAGAGAGTCGAGTTTGATCATATGCTCCATCAGTCCCAGTCCAGCTTGATTTGGTGAGCTCCCATTGGATCAGCCCCACCGTCTCAGTGGGTGGGCGCACCCCTCCCAGTCCTGACTTCTTTGCTCATGTTCTCCCTCCTTCTGCTCCTCTTTTGGGCCTTGGGAGCTCAGTCCAGTGCTCCAATGTGGGTCTCTGTCTCTAGCTTCATCGATCGCCAAATGAAGGTTCTATGGTGATATGCAAGATATTCATCAGTTTGGCTAGAGGATAGGGCCATTTCGGGCTCCCTCTCCTCAGCTGTCCAAGCATCTAGCTGGGGATATCTCCATGGACACCTGGGGACAACTCTAGAGTCCAGTCTCTTGCCAACCCTAAAATGTCTCCCTTAATTAAGACATATACTTCCTTGCTCCCATGTCCACCCTTCCTCCATTCCAACCGTCCCATTCCCCCAAGCTCTCCCTATTCCCCGATTCTCACTTTTTTCTCCCTATATCCCCTTGAGATTCTCTCCATTTAATTTAATGTTAGCTGTCAGCTTGCTGTATATTGCTTTTATTATATTTAAGAATGAACCTTGTATCTCTAGTCTCTCCAAGACCTTTATCATAAAGAGGTGTTGAATTTTGTCAAATGATTTTTCAGCATCTAAAGAAATGATCATTTTTTTTCTTTCAATTTATTTATATGATGGATTACATTGAAAGATTTTCATATCTTGAACCAGCCCTGCCTTTCTAGGATGAAGCCTACTTGATCATAATGCATAATTTTTTGGATGTGTTCTTGGATTCGGTTTGCCAATATTTTATTGGGAAATTTTGCATCGATGCTCATGAGTGAGATTGGTCTGTAATTCTCTTTCTCGGTTAAATCTTTGTGTGGTTTTGGAATCAGGGTGACTGTAGCTTCATAAAAGGAGTTTGGCAATGACTCTTCTGTTTCTATTTTTTGAAACACATCACTCTACATTTTCTTAATATACACTCTTGAAAGTCTTTTATCTCTTTGATTTATCTGTGCTCTTCTCTCAATAAAAATCTCTTAATTATATTATGTAAACTCCATCCCAAGATTTGTATGTTCTTTCGATATGTTTTAAATGGTGTAAATTTTGAGGGATTAGTTTGTCCTCCAGTAGACACAAAATCCTAATTTATTACCTATGAGTTTTCTTAATCAATGATTTCTCTAACTCTTATTTAGCACTTAATACATATGTCAATGTGTAATCTAATAAACATAGAAGTTTATACTTTGCAGCAATGGAAAGTAAGAGCAAAAATACAAATTCTCTGTTCTCCAGAATCAGTTTGGAGAGGTCTACACAAATGCCCAATAAGAATAAAATGATTATGGCTTTTGTAACGCCACATAGGTGACTTGCCTCCAAAAGGAGTAGAGAACCTGAAGAATACAGACAAAAAACAAACAGATGAGTATATGTGGTTGTCAGTTTTATTTGTTTGATGGAGGTGGGTCTTGTATCTTATCTGTTGCTTTCATTGGTTAACTAATAAAGAAACTGCCTAGGCCCATTTGATAGGCCAACCCTTAGATGGGTGGAGTAAACAGAACAGGATTGGGGGAGAAGGAAGCTGAGTCGGAGAGTCGCCATGATGCTCCCACTCCAGCCAGAGGCAGATTAAGCTCCTCCCTGGTAAGCGCACCTTGTGGTGCTACATAGAATATTAGAAATGGGTTAGATCGATATGTAAGAGCTAGCCAATAAGAGGCTACAGATAACGGGCCAGGCAGTATTTAAAAGAATACCGTTTCCGCGTAATTATTTCGGGTACAAAGCTAACCATGCGGGCGGCAGGGTGCAGGGGACGCAGCCCAGCCGCCCCTGTTACTACATTTGTTTGTTTGTTTTTTATTGTTTGTTGTTTTTTTCGAGACAGGGTTTCTCTGTGGATTTGGAGCCTATCTTGGAACTTGCTCTTGTAGAACAGTTCCAGGGGCACAGAAACCCAAGATTAAGGTGGAAGCATCTTTGATGTTTGGTAAATGCCTTTTCTCTTCTGGAAAGATGGCATTTTGAAAACTGTATATTTTATAGGTTATAGAAGTTGTTCCTTATATGACAGAATAATTCAAGACGTTAAATCTACTATTCAGAATACTTTTTATTATAGTCATGATGTATTCATAAAATATTTTCCTTCATAACATAACCTAAAACCTCCCAATTATCAGCTATTTTCTTTTCAATACTGTCTTGTCTGTTTTTTAAGTTGGGGTATGAGTTTAAAGAGAGTCAAAACGATTCAAATCATGGAAAAATTATATATATAATTAACACAGAAACAACAGGCTTTATCTACCTGCAATAATATGGATAGACCTTAAGAGTATAATGTAATATTGAATTTTAGTGGTTCATGATTCATGTTATATATCATAAAAGTCTCCATGCATTTAAATATTTAAATGAGAATAAGAGGTATTAGCATCAAAGAATTTGAGGGTATATATTAGAAAAAATTTCAATGGAAATATGAGTGAAAAAAATAACCAAAAATAGTGTTTCTACCTCAATTGATTATGACGATGGAACCTATGAATTTGTACAAGAAAAATTAAAATCTTACTAATAAAAATACCAAACACAAATGTCAACCTCATAATTCTCATAAATACTTAAATGTGTACTCAAAGTTCAATGAATCATTTAGACTAATATCTGAAGTGTGTTTTATTAATTCTGTGATTCTAGATAACATTTTTAGTTAAACATAGATGTCATTCATTTACCTTACTATTGGTATTTGGTATCTCTATATATTTCTTCATATGCCTGTTCTTTGTAGCAGATATGCTGACAATTTTTAAATTTTTTTATTTTTTTCCATTCAAAAATTTACACTTCCTCCCCTCCTCCTGTTCGCCTCCCACTCCCCAGCTCACCCTCCTCTTCCCCCTCCCTCCTTAAGAGAGGTCAGGGAACCCTGCCCTGTGGGAAGTCCAAGCCCCTCTGCCCTACATCCAGGCCTAGGAAGCTTTGCATCCAAATAGACCAAGGTCCCAAAAAGCCAGTAAATGCAGCAGAAACAAGTCCCAGTGCCTTTATCAATGGCTTCTCAGTCAGCCCCCATTGTCAGACACATTCAGAGTGTCCAGTTTGATCACATGTTCATTCAGTCCCAGTCCAGCTGGATTTGATGAGCTCCCATTAGAACAGACAAACAACATTTTTGATTTGGTTTTATTCTTTTTTTTTTTATTTTTATAATTGAATATATCTTAAATTTTCTTGCATCAGCACATTTTAATATATGTATTCCTCAAGGCAAAAAATTAAAGAAGAAAAATGTGGATAACCTTGCAAAAGGACTAATTTTAGTTACCCATTCAATACCAATAGTGTTGATAAAGGATACAGAAAATGTACAATTTCTTATCCAGTTTACAATTTTAATTCCAGCCAAGGTCATAGTAAAAAGTATACCAAGATAGCTTGAGAATTCTTATTTTTCAATTTGTTAAAAATTGATTTATGTATGTATTTTATGTAGTTGAGTGAATGATCATATTCAAATGAGAAAACAACATTGAATCTAATAATAAGCTCTTATAAACCATTATGTGAGTTACGTGAATTGAACTGAGGGCCACTGGAAGAACAGGTGGAGATCTTAATCACTGTGCCAACTCTCCAACACCATGAGAATTCTTAAATTTGTGTTGAATCTATGATGATCTTTAGTGATCCTTTTCCATCTCAATTAGTAAATTAGTTTACTGAAATTCTGTTTAAAATTAATTTTATTAGAATTTTAAAATATTTTTAACTTTTCATATATTATAGTTTATTCATATTTTTCACCTCTCTCAAGTTCATCTTGATCTTCTCCCTAATGACCCTCCCAAATTGTTTTTATCTCTATCTCAAACAACAAAAACACATTAAAACAAAATTAAACAAAACCCCAATAGGTAAGAAAACAACAAAACCCCACCTTTTTTAGGGGTTCTATTGCAGTGATGAAACACTATAACCAAAACAACTTAAAGGAGTGTGGTATAGGAGGTCCTTATGTCTTTGTGTTACTTTCATTGGTTAATTAAAAAAAAACTGCTTTGGGCCAGTTAATAGGGCAAAACATAGGTAGGTGGAGAAGACAGAACTGTATTCTGGGAGGAAGAAAGCAGAGTGAAGAGAGCTTCCATGGAGCTGCCAGAGTCAGACATGCTGAATCTTTCCCAGTAAGCCACTGCCACATGGTGATATACAGATTAATAGAAATAGGTTAAACTTAGATGTAAGAGTTAGCCAATAAGATTTTAGAGCTAATAGGCCAAGCAATGATTTAATGAAGACAGTTTTCATGTAGTTATTTTGGGGCTTAGCTAGCTGGGTAGCGGGGGCAAAGAAGTGGCCCTCTCCTTACAACAGGAGAGGGTTCATTGGCCTTATAGTTCTTCCCTACTTTTCATCAAGGAAGTCTGGGCAGGAACACAAACATGACAGGAAAGTGATGATGCAGGTGCTATGAGGAGTACTGCTTACAGGCTTGCTCCATATGATCCATGCCTTTCTCAGTCTGATTTATTATAGATCACAAGATCATCAGCTAAGTTGTTGTACCATGCAAAATGGGCTTGGCCCTCCCATGTCAATCACTAATTAATAAAATGTCCTACAGCCTTGCTTACGCCTCAGTGTTATGAAGGGATTTTCTCAATTGAGGTTCTCTCCACTTAGATGACTTTAGCTTGTATCAAGATGATATTAAACTAGTCAGCCTATCACCAAATTATAACAAGAACAGCAAAACAAAAACACAAAGTAGAGTGGAGTCTACTTTATATAGGCCAAATATTGCTGAGTATGAGGCATTTCCTAGACTATCATTGATATAAAAAGTGTTGCTGCACTGAAAAAAAAACTGATTTTCTCTCTTCTCTCGGGCATCAATTTGAAATGACTTCTTAATTAGTAATAGAGCTGGTTGCCTACTTTTCCTTCTGTTCATTGGCATTTTGCTTGGTGTTAATTGTGTAGGTATTATGAATATTGTTTTTTGTTGTTCTTTATTTATTTCATTTTTTATTTTTTTAAATTTTTTATTTATTTTTTTCCACCTCCTCCCCGTTTCCCATTTCCCTCCCCCTCCTCGCATATATCGCCCTCTCCCCCTACTCCCCTCCCCCTCTCCCCCTCCCCCCCACTCCATTCCCCCTCCCTCTCGAGAATGAAGAGCAGTCCAGATTCCCTGCCCTGCGGGAAGACCAAGGTCCTCCCACTTCTATCCAGGACCAGGAGGGTAAGCATCCAAACAGGCTAGGCTCCCACAAAACCAGTTCATGAATTAGAATCGAAACCTAGTGCCATTGTCTTTGGCTTCTCATCAGCCTTCATTGTCTGCCACCTTTAGAAAGTCCGGTTTCATCCCATGCTTATTCAGTCCCAGTCCCGCTGGCCTTGGTGAACTCCCAATAGATCAGTTCCACTGTCACAGTGGGTGGGTGCACCTCTCGTGGTCCTGACTTCCTTGCTCATGTTCTCCCTCCTTCTGCTACTCATTTGGATCTTAAGAGCTCAGTCTGGTACTCCAATTTGGGTCTCTGTTTCGATCCATCGCCAGATGAAGGTTCTAAGGTGATATGCAAGATATTCATCAGTATGGCTATAGGATAGGGTCATTTCAGGTTCCCTCTCCTCAGTTGCTCAAGGTACTATCTGGGGACATCTCCTTGGACACCTGCGAGCCCCTCTAGAGTCAAGTCTCTTGCCAACCCTAAGATGGCATCCTTAATTAGGATATTTATTTCTCTGCTCCCGTGTCCACCCTTCCTTTATCCCAACCATCTCACTCCTCCAAGATCCCCTCATTCTCCCATTCTCATGTTTCTCACTCCATTTCCCCTTAGCCCCATGCCACCTCCCCCCAAGTTCCCAGATTTTGCCCTGGAATCTTGTCTACTTCCCATATCCAGGTGGATGACTATATGTTTTCTTTGGGTTTACCTTCTTATTTAGCTTCTCTAGGATCACAAATTATATGCTCAATGTCCTTTATTTATGGCTAGAAACCAAGTATGAGTGAGTACATCCCATGTTCATCTTTTTGGGTCTGGGATACCTCACTCAGGATAGTGTTTTCTATTTCCATCCATTTGCATGCAAAATTCGCGAAGTCATTGTTTTTTACCACTGAGTAGTACTCTAATATGTATATATTACACACTTTCTTCATCCATTCTTCCATTGAAGGGCATCTAGGTTGTTTCCAGGTTCTGGCTATTACAAATAATGCTGCTATGAACATAGCTGAAAAAATGCTTTTGTCATATGATAGGGCATCTCTTGAGTATATTCCCAAGAGTGGTATTACTGGATCTTGGGGTAGGTTGATCCCAAATTTCCTGAGAAACCGCCACACTGATTTCCACTCTTGGGAATATACTCAAGAGATGCCCTATCATATGACAAAAGTACTACTATGAACATAGTTGAACAAATGCTTTTGTCATGTGATAGGGCATCTCTTGGGTATATTCCCAAGAGTGATATTGCTGGGTCCAGGGGTAAGTTGATCCCGAATTTCCTGAGAAATCGCCACACTGATTTCCAAAGTGGTTGCACAAGTTTGCATTCCCACCAGCAATGGATGAGTGTGCCCCTTACTCCACATCCTCTCCAGCATAGGCTTTCATTGGTGTTTTTGATTTTAGCCATTCTGACACGTGTAAGATGATATCTCAAAGTTGTTTTGATTTGCATTCCTTGATGTTCATAGGTTTGTGGATTAATATCTGGGTCTTCAGTTCAATTCCATTGGTCAACATCCATGTTTTTATGCCAATACCAAGCTGTTTTCATTAATATAGCTCTGTAATAGAGTTTGATGTCAGGGATGGTAATGCCTCCAGAAGTACCTTTCTTGTATAGGATTGTTTTGGCTATCCTGGATTTTTTGTTTTTCTATATAATGTTGATTATTGTTCTCTCAAGGTCTGTGAAAAATTTTGATGAGATTTTGATGGGGATTGCATTGAATCTATAGATTGCCTTTGGTAGAAATGGCATTTTTACTATGTTGATCCTACCAATCCAAGAGCATGGGAGATCCTTCCATTTTCTGTTATCCTCTTCAATTTCTTTCTTCAAAGACTTAAAGTTCTTGTCAAATAGATCTTTCAATCCCTTGGTTAGATTTACTCCAAGATATTTTATGCTATTTGTGGTTATCGTGAAAGGTAATGTTTCTCTGATTTCCCTCTCTGCTTCTTTGTTCTTTGTGTATAGGAGGGAAACTGATTCTTTTGGGGTTGATCTTGTATCCTATCTATCTGTTGTGCAGTTCATTCTACATATCTGTATATGTTTATTGACATAGATGAACTGTATGAGGAGAAATTATTAGAGCAAATTTTATTTTTTCAACATTTTTTCTAAGATTTGGCAAAATCCTCCTTCTGAAGAGCTTCCATTCATATGTTACATCCAAAGTAGTATAATATGAAGTTTTTCCCAACACTGCTATGAAGAGTGAATATTTTTATTTTAAATAAGCCTTTCTGAAAGATATTACTGGAACAAATAATAAACTACTTTGCTTGTAGATTTGATTGCATAAAAGTCAATGAATGTAAATTTTGTTCATTACTTTCTATAATTTCTTTTCTAGGAGGTATAAAATAATTACATATTGGATCTTACAGAGATATAGGCTCATATCTTCCTAACTTCTCACCTGTCTTCTGGCTATGTCTATAACACCAAACTCTTTATTGACTTTTCTATCTAAAGAAAACATAAATGAATAACATTTTATATACAAAGTATGCTTAAGTCTTTTTATGTTAATAAAAACATTGAAATGATAAATATGTTTTAAATGTCATGTAAATTAAAATTGGAAAGCTATAGAAATAACAAAAATCAATCCTAAACCATTACTTGTAAAACCTATACATAATGAGCTTGTACAAATACTAAAGTCTCATCTGTAAATAATAATTAATTTTGCAAAGAATCAGAGCAATGTGGTAGTAAATGTCATACTTAAAAATCTCTTTTTGGAAAAGAAGTTCATCCATATGTAAATAACAAATTCATACTTGAATATCTCTTCTATAATTTTGAAAAAATATAATTTATAATAAATCATTAACCTAAGAACAAAATTTAAGTGGAAAATTGTTTAATAAAAAAACTCTGAAAATATTTTCATATCTTTGGGATTAATAATGACTGCCAAATTAGAATATAGGAAAATATAAAAATAGCATTTGAAAATTAATAAGGAATTTATATACTTTGTTAAAATATACTTTTAATTTTCTGTTTATTAAAGCTTCAGGAAAAGAGTGTGAGCGAGGGACCTGGGTATCTATAGGACAAATGAGTTTCACTTTCCCCTGTTCCAGGCTTGTAGTAAAATCTTTTCTCTTATAGACATGGTTCTTTTATGGCTACAATTATTTGGAACAGTGCAGCTTAATAAAGGCCCAGATGGCCAAGGCACTATCTTGAACACCCATTCTACAAATTCAGGCAATGATTAGAAGTGCTTTATTTAAGACTTTAAACTGCCTCAGTTCTAGGTATATATTTGATGCAAAATAATACATATTCTCATTTTAACTTATCTCATAATCAGCTATAATTTGTTTTTTTTTTAATATTTATTTATTTATTATGTATACAATATTCTGTCTGTGTGTATGCCTGCAGGCTGGAAGAGGGCTCCAGACCTCTTTACAGATGGTTTTGAGCCACCATGTGGTTGCCGGGAATTGAAATCAGCTATAATTTGAACTTCAGTTAACCTCATCATTTTCTTTGGCACTGTAACAATTAGTCATGATCCAGTTTAGCATTACTTTAAGTAACCAGGAGTCTTCCTTCACAAGCATTGTACCTACTTCAGGTTTCATGGTATGGTGTAAGATTCCATTTGGAGCAGGACAGAGCAGTAATCCAAAATGTTTGCCCTGGAAATTTGTTCTGGTTTCTTGAAACCTGACACCGAATATGTCCTGATACCACATCCCTAAGGATGCCACTGGATGTTCTCTGAATGCAATAACTGTTACAAGAAAATATATAGCCCTAGACTAATGAATTTTTATATTCCAGTCCATGTCAACTGTGGCAGATTTCAATATCTAACTCAGGAATAGGAAGTCCATATAAATGCGAATCTTTGTATCAATCCAGTGATTTGTAGATTTTTATTAGCTGAATAACTAGGGATCACATGAGTTGGTAGCTTTGGTGATCACAAGAAAGAAAAAAAGACAAAAGATATACATATATGGTGAACTGAAATGTGTGACACCATGTCAGTTACCATGTATGAGAAATACAGGTCTTTTTTTCACTCATATGAGAAAAATATGGTTTCAGGGTACTTTCTACATACCTTCCATCTTCTTTCTGAATAACACAACAAAAAAGTAGTGGAGAAAAACCAGATTTGGCCATACCAAAATCAGGTCAACTCGATAATTGTTATTAACTTGCCAAGCAAAGCATATTTATCAGTTTTTAGGCAGGAACCAAAGCAGGAATGTTCATGCTGCCACTGGTCATGGCACTAAGTCACGTAGCTACAACTGTGACACCTGCTGGCCAATAAAAATTATTATAGCTACAACAATTTACTGAAATTTCTTAAGGAATGTAAGTGAATTAATAAATTTGAAAGTTATATGATTATAGACAATATAAATTCAGGAATTTAATAACCATTTTTCTTACACTATGGATGATATTCAGCAAGGTGTCTGTGATTTTTCCTATACATTTATTAATTTTATTTTAGGATTTAGCTTTGTTTTTCTTATTATATTCTTAACAAAACAGTTTGATAACAGAGCCAAGAATTAATAAATTTTAGAAATGATACAGTCTTTACAGATGAATAGTAAAGAGCAATCTGAAAAAAAATAATATCTTTGAAAAGGATAACATTAATTTTACAGACAAATTTCAATCTATGGCAAATGGTGAAGGGAAATTATCTGAAAGAATTCATACTGTTGAATTTAATAATCAAAATCTGCTAAAAAATTGTGATAGATTAACAAATAGGGTATCTCTCCAGGAAGGCAATCTGCATGCCATCCAAATAATGTCCAAGGATGAGATGCTATCTTTACTGGAAAAAAATCATACCTTGGAATCATATGTGGAGAAGATGGACCAGAAGCTAAGTTACTCAAGGAAGGCACTAAAACTATACACAGGAAAAGAAATTCAGACTTCACAAACAGCAGTGGTAGAAACATTTGAAATGATGGAGAAAGTTATCATAACTGATGAGCAGGGAGAGAAGGTACAAGGACAGAATATAACAATATATGTCAGAGTCAGGGATGACTTATCCAAGAGTCTAGCTAGGTATCCTGCAGTCTCCCCTGACAAGCCATCCAGTACTAAATGCACAAAAAGTTTCAAAGGATATAAATGGCAACCTATAAGTATGAATGATCTAAAGGAAATTAAGCAAGCAATAGTATCCTATGCCTTGCATTCTTCATTTGTTAGGGAAATGGTAAAAATGTGGACTTAAAGCAAAAAGGCTATCCCACAAAATTGGCTCCAATTAGTCTCAGAAGTTCTTGAAGACAGACCTAAGCTATTATGAAAATGCTATTGGCAAAAAAAGGCAAAAATTTCAGAACAACAGGGAAAAACAAAAGAATTTGAAGCTTCCCAAAAGCAAATTCTTGGCAAGGGCTATTACAAGGATCCACAGGATTGGGATATATATGATGAAAACAGTTTGTGTCTATGCCACACAACAGCCTTAAATGTTTGGGACAGGATTCAAGAACTAAGAAAAATAATTGAATAATATACCAGGATTAAAAGGGGACTGAGAGACCCTTTTAGTGACTTTTGACAAAGGTTAAATAAGGCTGTACAAATAGGAGTAACAGATTCAGAAGCTAGACAACTACTTATTAAATCTTTGGCATTTGAAGATGCCAACTAATAAGGCAAAAATGTACTTGGACCTTTAATGATCAGATCAGCACCAGAGGATAAATGGATCCTACATACAATGAATGTTGAAACATTTGACTATAATACTAAGGCTTGGATAGAAAAAGCAATTTCCCAAGGCATGAGGAGACACCAAAATGCTAAGTATTTTAATTGTAGTAAAATAAGATATCTGAGAAGCAATTGTAGGCAAGGAATTCCTAGAAATAATGTCTCCCCTAGAGATGGCAAAATTAGAAGGTCACAATCTCCTGGATTATGTAGATGAGGTGGCAAAGGCCAACATTGTATCAATGGATGTAGATTGAGAAAGACGGACAAAGCAATCTTGTACCATTGGGAAACTCCTTGGGGGCCTCATTCAGGCCCCCATGTCAAACATGTTTGAGTCTTTCCCAGTCATTGTAGAGAAAATATCTCACCAAGAAAATTAAAAATCCAGTGCCTGCTGTAAACAACCATACTGTTCTGGATGATAGACTAGACATGGAGGATGGATTAAAAAAAAACTCCAATAGGAAATAGGAAATGCATATTTTGGCAAACTTCTATCAATTAACAAAGGCCAAATTAAAGAGTTCTTATAAATACCATTGCAATTGAGGGATTACTGAACACAGGTGCTGAACAATATGACTATTGTTACTACAGAATCGTGGCATCTGAATTGACATCTTCAAGAGACGGATGTTCAATTCCTAGGAATTGGAACCCTATATCTAGTGAAACAAGCATGAGATGGGTTGGATGCATGGGGCCAGAAGGACAGTGAGAAAGGCTGAGGCCATATGTGATTAATATAACAATGAATTTATGAGGACATGACCCGATGAAGCAATTGAATACTCAGATTAACATTAGTGCAGTCCCCAAAACTCATGTTTCTGGGAAGATTATTTTAAGTTGCTATCAACAAAGGTCACCAGTGATTCAGGGAGTACCAGAACACAAAGCAACTAGCAAACCTTTAGAGATACCAATGGCTCTCCCTTTAAAATGGTTACCTGAGAAACAAGGAAGGATCTTAACCTGCATCCATCTTGGAGAGGAGAGCTATAGCAACTGTCTCACTGCCTTATTCCTCCTAGCATTCTGTTCTGTCTTCCCCACCTACCTATGTTCTGACCTATCAGGCCAAGCAGTTTTCTTTATTAATTAACCAATGAAAGCAACAGATAGATAGAAGACCCACCTACATCAGTGTGTGATTTCTTTCTGGGTCTCCCAACATTGGAGTCTGCTAGGAGCAAAGAGTGGTGTGTTTAAATAGAGTTCTCTTGCCTTGTCTACCATTTATGAAACTGCTGATCTTGAACTTGCCAAGGGTCAGACCTTCAACATGTCCATCTTCTTTGGGAGCATCTCTTCTTTGTATAGCAACAGCATCTACTACACACACTCTGCTTTCCAAGCCTTAGGGCTATGCAGGTGCTCCCATGTTCCACCTTCTCCAGAGTTTGTGTTTCAGGCTCTGCCTACTTACCAAGTTGACGAGAGGCCCCTGAACACTTTGAAGAGTGGGGAAGGGGAGCAAAGAGAGGACTGAGATCTGAGCAGGAGGCTCAGGCTCTGTGTTTTCATAAGTCACCCCTCAGTGAACACTCTGTGGGAGGAAGGGGGCTATGGAAATCAAGCGTTCCAATGGGTCTGAGTTTCTGTTTTCCATCCTGCCGGTAGTGAAATGCATGGCAGAAAGGTACCTCTAGAAGTCAAACTTCCTGCCGACCTCGGGTGACAGTAACAGTTCCTTACACTTACATGGAGGGCTGGTCTAGAAACCACCATTCCCCTTAGCACCCTAATCAGATGCCAACCTGAAAGGATCAGCATGTCCATATCTGCTTTCCCATTCTCTGTAATAGTGCCTATAGCTATCTCCAACTTGAGGACTATAGCAGGATGTCTTCAGGCTCCCTGACTTAATCCTTGTTCTCATGAAACCAGAGTAGCAAAGGTCAACCCCTTGGTTCCTTCTCATGATGGCACCTAGCCACTGTGATTGGGGAAGTGCACAATGAACATCCTGTGTGATGCCAACCTATCATGAAGCAGTCACTATCTCACTAAATTCCCCAGCGTGATGCCAGCCTTGCAAGAAGAGTGGGTTTGTCCTACGAGTAGGACTACCAGTCACTCTTCCCCAGGCCCACCTGGTATGCTTTGGCTGAATCATCTGCTTTCTAAATAGGACTTCTTGAGTCCTGTGGAGTAGCTGAGAAAGGGGACCTGTAATACATTCAATAGGTAATTTGGGGTGACTTTAAGAAAAGTTATCTTGAGTGGATTTCTGTTACTGCTAGGTAACAATGGGGAAGATAATGGTTGCTGTAGCTACGTCTCAGAATGGGCAGGTGCTGGGCTAGAGGCGTGTCTCTCCCAGGCATTCTGAGGCGGGCTAGAGAGCAGGAGGCAGGCAAGCGGCAGAGCTCAGGCAGCCTCTCGGGCAGCGGAGGCGGCAGAGCCCAGCCAGTCCCCTCCAGGCCGGACCACCGAAGCCTAGTGAAGAAAACTGAAGATCCAGTTGATTGGATTTCAGTACTATGTCATAACAAACAGATAATCGTCCACTTGTTCATCTAGATGGAAAACTCACATTCTAGCGATCAAGGAAATGACCAATCTGCAGCACAGCGCAGAAGGCAGGGGGATCGCTTGGATCGGGAAGAAGCTTTCTATCGATTTGTCAGTAATCTGAGCGGAGAAGACCATTGACTTCTGAGAGACAACAATTTGCTAGGCACCCCAGGTCAAAGTACTGGGGAGGAGCTGTTTAGAAGACTACAGCAAATTAAAGAGGGGCCGCTGCTGCCGCCACCACAGAGCTCAGAAGAAAATGGAGAGTCTTCAGATGACAAGTCCAATGGTGACTCCATAATAGATTGGCTTAGCTCTGTCAGACAGACCGGCAATACAACAAGAAGTGGTCAGAGAGGTAATCAGTCCGTGAGGGCAGTGAGCCACACTAATCCAAACAGTGGTGATTTCAGATTAAGTTTAGAGACAAATGTTAACCGTAATAATGGAAGCCAAACCTCAGAGAATGAAAATGAACCATCTGCTACACGTCTTAGTGTAGAAAACATGGATCGCAGCATCCATGGGCAAATGGAAAATTCAGCATCTGAGACATCATCCGCCAGAACACCTAGGTCAGAACACAGTTCTGCTGAAGCATTAACAGATGTGCCATCCACCAGAGGTTGGAGGAGGGCAAGAAGCCCGAAAACAGAACACCAGCGAAGAACCAGAGCCAGAGCTGAAACAAGTAGGTCTTCTCTGCACCCAGCAAATGATATTCCACGACTGTTTGAGGCAGGATGGCCAGCTACAGAGAGAAGACTTGAGTATTGTCTATTGCAGCTCGCTTGCTGGCAGGGACCTTGAAATGCCATAGAGTTGTGGCAGTAAACATGGCTACAGCCAGTACCTCAGCCATGAGGCTGGAAAGCTAAGGAATGGACTGGATCCAGCTGTCAAAGCCACAGCTTTAGTCCTACTGATATTGCTTGGTAAATTAAAGGCTCATGTGGTCAGAAAAAGAGAGATATACAGTAAAGAGAGATTCAAAAACAAAGAAAATGTTTAAATAATTTACAGTGTGTTTAAAATATGTGCAGACTAAAAGTAAAAGTTCTTAAAGTAAAAAACAAAAAAAAGGAAGAAAGAGAGTAGTTGGGTGTGGTAGGACACACCTTTAATCCCAACACTTGGAAGGCAAAGGGAGATTGACCTCTGTGACTTCAAGGTGTGGTAGCACATGCCTTTAATCCCAGTGCCTAGAAGGCAGAGACAAACAGATCTCTGTGAGTTCAAGGTGTAGTAGCATACACCTTTAATCCCAATGCCAGGGAGGCAGAGACAGGCGGATCTCTGAGAGTTCAAGGACAGCCTGGTCTACAGAGTTATTCCAGGTCAAAGATACAGAGAACCTGTCTCAAAAAGCAAAAATAAAAGTAAAAATAAACAAAATAGAGGTTAAAATAAAGCCGTACAGAGATGGAAAATAAACAGAGAATTTTGATACTGTATGCTATTATGCTCTCTTTGAATTGTTTGAATGCTGAGGAAGGAACAACAGCTGCTAAAAGATATTTGTTTATAAATGCTGCTGAACTAATCCAACATAGATATTTTGAAAATGCCTTGACTTTGAAATTTGGATCTAAGGACATGATGCTTTGGAAAGGCGTTTCTTATTTTGTTTTCACAGAGGGTGAGAGTCTGTGGATTGCCTCTATTCCAATATGGAATGATGGACCACGCCCTCCTGAAGGGTTGATGTGAACACCTTCACAAAATTACTCCACTTGACTGCTGACTGAGATGAACCTAGCACACAGGTTATACCCTGAAATATCTGATTAACAGCACCCCCATACAGAAGGAAGCAGTTTGGAGAGAAATAATTGCGCCCATGTTCCCATATATTGTTTATAAATGTTCTTTTACATTTAAAGGGGGAAATGATATAGATGTGAATAATTTGCATTGATATGAATCTTGGTTTACTGATATTAATTTAAGGTCAATTTTGTTATATGTATATGTATTTCTGATATTGATTAAGGTATTGTGATTGTGTAGTTCACTTAAAAATGTATATAGGTTGTTAATAGATAATCATAATAGTCAAGTTTGTAGTCATGCTAGTTAAGATTTTCTAGATGTACATAGATATATTTTAGATAGGCATTCTTCATATCTTTCAAAGATTATAGAATATGGCATTTTAAATGTTTTAATAACTTAGGACTTTTCATGACAATGAGACACTCTGCTCCTGGCAGCACCAATCTACTTCAAGAAGAAGATGGGCATCGAAGAAAATCCTTATGGAGTTTGATAGCCATTTGGGCAAGAAAACTGCTCTTGCCTGGACTATTGCATAAACTGGACACAGAGAACAGGCAGAGAGAGGACTACTGAACTTGCCTAAAGGAGAGATGATCTTTCGGGGTTCCTGATGCATGAAAGAGTCTGCAAGACATTCTGCAGGACACAGCAGATAGTGACTGAACTGCCTTTGAAATGTCCTGCTTCATGGAAATGTCTGCTGGAAACTATGGGCCTGTAGGCCAAAGATGGATGTCCCAACAGTACAGAGAAACTTTGGGTGACTGTCCAGGCAGCGAGATGTCTCTGTCGCTTCTAGAGTTTGAAAGTTGCTTATTTCTTGTTTGTTTAGGTAATATCGTATCTTTCTGGAGTCTTTGATGGAGTTGAAGAACAGTTAGTTATAGTTTTCCTTAGTTATGATAAAGATTATTGTAATTTTTACTTGATAACTGTTTTGTTATATGTAATTTTGCTATGTTAAGTTAAAGCCTTCCTTTTTTTTTGTTTAAACAGAAAAAGGGGAAGTGATGTGGGAGTGTCATATGTCAATCTGTTGATTTCATTGGTTAAGTAATAAAGGAACTGCTTGGCCCTCATAGGTTAAAACATAGGTGGGAGGAATAAACAGAACAGAATGCTGGGAGGAAGAGGAAGTGAGCTCAGACTCGACAGCTCTGCTCTCTGGAGCAGAGACTCCATGCTCCCCTCTCCCGGGCAGACGCAATATCTCTGCTCTCTGAGGCACACGCGATCGATGAAGCTCCGTCCCAGGATGGAGGTAGGTTAAGATCTTCCCTGGTAAGCCACCTTGTGGGCTACACACATTATTAGAAATGGGCTAGTCCAGGTGCGAGAGTTAGCCGAGAAGAGGCTAGATATAATGGGCCAAACAGTGTTTAAAAGAATACACTGTCCGTGTAATTATTTAGGGGCATAAACTAGCAGGCGGCCAAGGTCCTGGGGACGCAGCCCCGCCGCTCTTACTACAATATTCCCCTTACTCTACATCCTCTCCAGCATAGGCTATCATTGGTGATTTTGATTTTAGCCATTCTGACAGGTGTAAGATGGTATCTCAAAGTTGTTTTAATTTGCATTTCCCTGATCACCAAGGAGGATGAGCATGACCTTAAGTGTCTTTTTGCCATTTGAATTTCTTCTGTTGAGAATTCTCTATTCAGTTCACTGCCCCAGTTTTTAATTGGGTTAATTAGCATTTTAAAGTCTAGTTTCTTGAGTTCTTTATATATTTTGGAGATCAGACCTTTGTCTGTTGCAGGGTTGGTGAAGATCTTCTCCCAGTCAGTGGGTTGCCTTTTTGTCTTGGTGACAATGTCCTTTGCTTTACAGAAGCTTCTCAGTTTCAGGAGGTCCCATTTATTCAATGTTGTCCTTAATGTCTGTGCTGCTGGAGATATGCATAGGAAGTGGTCTCCTGTGCCCATCTGTTGTAGGGTACTTCCCACTTTCTCTTCTATCAGGTTCAGTGTGTTCAACCTGATATTGAGGTCTTTAATCCATTTAGACTTGAGTTTTGTGCATGGCGATAGATATGGATCTATTTTCATTCTTCTACATGTTGACAACCAGTTCTGCGAGCACCATTTGTTGAAGATGCTATCTTTCTTCCATTGAATACTTTTAGCTCCTTTATCAAAAATGAGGTGTTCCTAGGTTCGTGAGATAAAATCTGGGTCTTCTGCTCTATTCCATTGATCGACTTCTCTTTTTTGTGTCAATACCAAGCTGTTTTCAATACTGAAGCTCTGTAATAGAGTTTGAAGTCAGGGATGGTAATGCCTCCAGAAGTTCCTTTATTGTATAAGATTGTTTTGGCTATCCTGGGTTTTTTGTTTTTCCATAGAAAGTTGGTTAATGTCCTCTCAAGATCTGTGAAGAATTTTGGTGGGATTTTAAAGGGGATTGCATTGAATCTATAAATTGCCGTTGGTAGAATTGCCATTTTTACTATGTTGATCTTCCCAATCCAAGAGCAAGGGAGATCCTTCCATTTTCTGGTATCCTCCTCAATTTCTTTCTTCAATGCCTTAAAGTTCTTGTCAAATAGATCATTCACATCCTTAGTTAGAGTTACCCCAAGATATTTTATGCTATTTGTGGTTATCATGAAAAGTGATTCTTCTCTGATTTCCCTTTCTGCTTCCTTATCCTTTGTGTATAAGAGGGCAACTGATTTTTTAAATTTGATCTTGTATCCTGCCATGATACTAAAGGTGTTTATCAGCTGTAGGAGTTCTTTGCTGGAGTTTTGGGGTTGCTCATGTACACTATCATATCATCTGCAAATAATGAAAGTTTAACTCCTTCCTTTCCAATTTGAATCCCTTTGATCCCCTTATGTTGTCTTATTGCTATTGCTAGAACTTCAAGCACTATATTGAAAAGGTATGGAGAGAGTGGACAGCTTTGTCGTGTTCCTGATTTTAGGGTGATGGCTTTGAGTTTCTCTCCATTTAATTTGATGTTAGCTGTCGGCTTGCTATAAATGGCTTTTATTATATTTAGGTATGACCCTTGTATCCCTAATCTCTTTAAGACCTTTATTATAAAGGGATGTTGAATTTCCTCAAATGCTTTTTCAGCATCTAATGAAATGATCATATGTTTTTTTTCTTTCATTTTATTTATATGACGGATTTCGTTGATAGATTTTCGTATGTTGAACCAGCCCTGCATCCCTGGGATGAAGCCTACTTGATCATAATGGATAATTTTTCTAATGTGTTCTTGGATTCGGTTTGCCAGTATTTTATTGAGGATTTTTGCATCGATGATCATGAGTGAGATTTGCCTGTAATTCTCATTCTTGTTTGATTCTTTGTGTCGTTTTGGTATCAGGGTAACTGGAGCTTCATAGAAGGAATTTGGCAATGACTTTTCTGCTTCTATATTGTGAAATACATTAAGGAGTATAGGTATTAGGTCTTCTTGGAAGTTCTGGTAGAATTCTGCATTGAAACTGTCTGGACCTGGGCTTTTTTTGGTAGGAAGGTTTTTTATAACAACTTCTAATTCTTTGCGACTAACAGGTTTATTTAGATTGTTCACCTGATCCTGGTCTAACTTTGGTATATGGTACTTATCTAAAAAAGTGTCCATTACTGTAATATTTTCCAATTTTGTGGCATATAAGCTTTTGTAGTAAGATCTAATGATTTTCTCAATTTCCTCTGTGTGGTTATGTCTCCCTTTTCATTTCTGACCTTGTTAATTTGTGTATTCTCTCTCCGCCATTTGAATAGATTGGATAGAGGTTTATCATTCTTATTGATTTTCTCCAAGAACCAGCTTTTTGATTCATTGATTCTTTGGATTGGTTTCTGTGTTTCTATTTTGTTGATTTCAGCCCTTAGTTTGATTATTTCCAGTCTTCTACTCCTCCTAGATGAGTCTGCTTCTTTTTTTTTTCTAGAGCTTTCAGGTGGGCAGTTAACTCTCCAATGTGTGCTTTCTCTGTTTTCTTTAAGTGGGCACTTAGTGCTATCAATTTTCCTGTCAGCACTGCTTTCATATTGTCCCATAGGTTTGAGTATGTTGTTTCTTTATTTTCATTGAATTCAAGAAAGATGTTAATTTTTTTTCTTTATTTCTTCCTTGATCCAGGTGTGGTTCAGTAGTTGACTGTCCAGTTTCCATGAGTTCATAGGCTTTCTAGGGGTAGCATTGTTGTTGAATTCTAACTTTAATCCATGGTGATCAGATAAGACACAGGTGGTTACTAATATTTTTTTTGTAACTGTGGAAGTTTGCTTTGTTACCGAGTATGTGGTCAATTTTCGAGAAGGTTCCATGAGCTGCAGAGAAGAAGGTACATTCTTTCCTATTTGGGTGGAATGATCTAAGATGTCTGTTAAGTCCATTTGATTCATTATCTCCCTTAATCCTCTTATTTCTCTGTTAGGTTTCTGTCTGATTGTCCTGTCCATTGGTGAGAGAGGAGTGTTGAAATCTCCTACTATTAGTGTGTGTGGTTTGATGACTGCCTTGAGTTTTAGTAATGTTTCTTTTACATAAGTGGGTGCTTTTATATTAGGGGCATAGATATTCAGGATTGAGACTTTGTCCTGATGAATTGTTCCTGTTATGAGTAAAAAAAATGTCCCTCTCCATCTCTTCTGATTGATTTTAGTTTGAAGTCAACTTTGTTAGAAATTAGTATGGCCACACCTGCTTGTTTCTTAGGTTCATTTGCTTGATAAACCTTTTCCCAGCCCTTTACTCTGAGTAGATGTCTGTCTTTGTGGTTAAGATGTGTTTCTTGTAAACAGCAGAATGTTGGATCCTGTTTTCATATCCAACCTCTTAGCCTGTGCCTCTTTATAGGTGAGTTGAGTCCATTGATATTAAGTGATATTAATGACCAGTGGTTGTTAACTCTGGTCATTTTATCTTTTCTTTTTGTTAGTAGAGTTTGTGTGTCTCCCTTCTTTGAGTTGTGCTGGTGAAGGGTCATTAGATGTCTGAGTTATTGTGGGCATTGTTGGACTCCTTGGGTTGTGATGTTCCTTCTATTATTTTCTGTAAGGCTGGATTTGTGGCTACGTATTGTTTAAATTTGTTTTTATCCTGGAAAATTTTGTTTTCTCCATTTATAGTGAACGAAAGCTTGGCTGGGTATAGTAGTCTGGGCTTGCATCCATGGTTTCTTAATATCTGCAGTACATCTATCCAAGACCTTCTGGCTTTCATGGTTTCCATAGAGAAGTCAGGTGTATGTCTGATAGGTTTACCTTTATAAGTAACTTGGCCTTTTTCCTTTGCAGCTCTTAATATTCTTTCTTTATTCTGTATGTTTTGTGTTTTGATTATTATATGGCCAGGAGATTTTTTTTTTTGGTCCATTCTATTCGGTGTTCTGTATGCTTCTTGAACCTTCAAAGGAATATCTTTCTTTAGGTTGGGAAAGTTTTCTTCTATAATTTTATTAAATATATTTTCTGGACCATTGAGCTGTACTTCTCCTTCTTCTACCCCTATAATCTTAGGTTTGGTCTTTTTATTGTGTCCCAGATTTTCTGAATGTTTTGTAATGAGAATTTGTTGGTTTTGCTGTTTTCTTTGATTCGTGTGTTTATTTTCTCTATGGTATCTTCAGTGTCTGACATTCTTTCTTCTATCTCTTGTAATCTGTTGGTAGTACTTGTCTCTGTAGTTCCTGTTCGTTTACCCAGATTTTCCATCTCCATCCGTCCCTCGGTTTGTGTTTTCTTCATTACTTCCATTTCATTCTTCAAGTCTTGAACCATTTCCCTTACCTGTTTGATTGCTTTTTTCTTGTTTCTCTTGGTTTTCTTGGATATCTTTGAGCGATTTATTTATTTCCTCTACCTTTTTGTTCGTAATCTCTAATTGTTTATGGCAGTTTTTCACCTGCTGTTTAAGGTCCTCTATTATTTTCATATAATTCACTTTTGAGTCGATTTCTTCTAGTTCTTCTGGAGTAGGGTGTACAATTCTTCTTATTTCGGGATCCCTGAACTCTAGTGATGTCATGTTGCCTTTCAGGTTGTTGGAGGAATTCTTGCATTGTCGCCTTCCTATCTCTTCCTTCAAATGGAGCCAGGAGAGGCCTGGTGTCTTGGTCTAGACTTTGCTGTGACTGACTTTCTGGGTGTATCTCCTCAGTGTAGAAGCAGGAACCGTTCCTGTCCAGATGAAACTCCCCAGCACCGAAACACAGACGCCTGGTAATCCAATGACCCGCGGACAAACGGGCAAACTTGGGGGGCAGGGCTGTGTCGAGTAGAACACAGGAGACCCTGCCAAGCAAGCTGAAGGTGCCTGCGCTCCCTTTGGGGGTCCTTGAGCCCTGCCCGGTAGACAGGCACTCACTGCTCTGGGTGGGTAGCCTTAGTGTAGGAGCAGAATCCTGTTCCTGAGCAAAGGACCTTGCAGACCACGCAGGCTTGGGTGGGGGGTCGTGTGTAAGAAAGACAGTCCTGCAGAAGGAGGTGGGGGAGGGGGGTTTGTGCTCTCTTCCAGGACAATCTTCCCCTGGATAGCACACACTCACCCGTCCATATGGAGCTCCTCAGCACCTAAACAGGGATGGCTGGTAGCCCAATGAGCCGGGACAAAAGAAAGAAGGTGGCAGGCAGGGCGGTGTCCAGTAGAGCACAGGAGACCCTGCCTGGCAGGCAGAAGGTGCCTGTGCTCCCTTTGGGGGTCCTTGTGGCCTTCCCGGTAGGCAGGCACTCACTGCTCTGGGTGGGTAGCCTTAGTGTAGGAGCAGAAAACTGTTCCTGAGCAAAGGACCTTGCAGACCAAGCAGGCTTGGGGGAGGGGGTGTCGTGTGTAAGAAAGACAGTCCTGCAGAAGGAGCTGGGGGAGGGGGGTTTGTGCTCTCTTCCAGGACAATCTTCCCCTGGATAGCACACACTCACCCGTCCAGATGGAGCTCCTCAGCACCTAAACAGGGACAGCTGGTCTATTTATTTTATTTTTTATTCATTCTTCTCTCATGTAATAACCAGTGACTAAAGCATTCCATCCCTCTTTTTATTCCAATTTCTCTGCTACCCACTCTTTTTGGTCCACCCAATTCCACCAACCCTCCAGAAAAGAACAGGCTTCAGAGGGGCATCCACCAAACATGGCATGGCAAGATACAATAAGACAAAGGCTCACATCAAGGCTGGACAACACAATCCAGTAAGAGGGAAAGGTCCCAAAAGCAGTAAAAAGAATCAGAGATGACCATACTCTTTATATCAGGAGTCCTCCAGAAACACCAAAAGCTAATAACTTTAACATATGTGCAGAAGACCATGCAGGCTCTATGACTGCTTATTATGAATATTATTATTTCTCTCTAAGTTAATATATGCCTTCACCTTGTTGTTTCTGAAAAATGCTGCTTCCTTTGAGCCGTCTTCCAGCTCTTGATCCTAGTATCTTTCTGACCTTTCTTCCATGTACATCCCAAATTTGGGGCCACAGAATGATCCAAGTTCTCTCTCTCTCTCTCTCTGTGTGTGTGTGAATATTGTCCATATGTGTTTTTTTTTGTTAATTACCATCCATTGTAGGAAGCTGCTTCTCTGATGAGGATTTAGTTGTGTGCTGATCTGTAAGCATAGCAACATACCATTAGTAGTAATTTTGCTGTTATGTTTAATTAGCTGAATAATAAGTTCCCATTGGTTTGTATGTGACATTGGTGATGTTCATTGAAAGAGCAGAAAAAAGCAAAGCTTGAATATTTTTTTTTAATTTAAGAGACTTTTACTTGAGAAGTAAGTTACTGTTTCTAACACTCTTCCACTGCTTAAGTAAATAATTGTCTGAATGCACAGAAATGAAGTTATTCAATACAGGTCTAGTAAAAACTGCATCCCTTATGTTTTTCCCTTGGGGTATTAATGTTTTAACTTTAAGAGTTTTGCCATATAAAAGAATGTAGCATGTTTTCCCCCAGTACTGATGATTTTATAAGAATATATATATATTCTTATATATATTTATATATATATATATACTTTAAAAATACTGTATATATATATATATATATATATACAGTATTTTTAAAGTAGTCCCATTTTTTTAAAACAAAGTTTCTTTATGTAGCTCTGACTTTCCCGGAACTCACTCTGTATAAAGACTGGCCTTGAGTTCACAGATATCTAAACATCCAAGAGAAATTAATCGTATCTGTATTAGAAGATAGAAAGGAAGAGAATGATATGATTTATAGATAAATAAAAACATCGTACTATATGATTTGAGAAATGATCTGAATAGAATCTCTAGCTTATTATAGCCTACTTATCTTCAAAGCATGAAATGTTTTTATGTGTTAATATTATAATGTTGAGAACTTTTATAACTGTTATAACAATGGCTAATTTTGTATTTTATGTACATCAGTGTTCTGCCTACATATCTGTCTGTCTGAGAGTGACAGAACTCTTGAAACAAGATTACAGATAGTTGTGATCAGTCATGTGGGTGCAGGGAATTGAACAGTCCTTTGAAATTGCAATATAATGATAATGGGTAGTGAGGACAGTTTACAAAGCAGGCTATAAAATATCTTGCTTCCACAAAAATCAATTAATCATGTAATTCAGTAAACTGAGTAAATGAAATTTCACAATGTAAGAAAATCACCAAGGAGTTTTTATTTAGAGAGCATGGAATTTAGTTGCACATGAATGTAGAGTCTTTGCTTCTGCTCTGAATGAAAATTTGGTTTTCAAGATTGTAAGAAAATAACATGCATGAATTAGGTTAGTAGAACTGGAAGCACAGAGATATGAGCAGACCCAAGATGTTTCTAGACAGCAAAAATGTTCTGATTGTATGTTAGGGGTGGTGTTGATGTAAAAATTTGTTATTAATTATTTCAAGATGCCCATTGATGTGTATGTGATATAGGTGATATTTACTGATAGAGCAGAATAAAGCAAAGTTTGAAAATTTTTTAATATAAGAAACTTCTCTTTGAGAAGTAAGTTACTCTTTCCAACACTCTTTCACTGCTTAAGTAAATAATCCTCTAAATGGGAGGAAACTATGGTATTCAGTAACAATTGCTTCCCTTACGTTTTTCCCTTAGGGTATTGATGATTCAACTTTGACAATTTTGCTACATGAATGAATGAAATGAAATTTTTTACAAAGCAATCATCCATATGCTATATAAACATATGAAATTTAAAGGTATAATTTTAATTTTTAACAATAAATCATCAGCTCATCCCTCCTACACTTCCTGGTCATCCTGCAGGGGCTATACTGCCCGATACCTCCTCTCTCTTCCTATCCCACCCAGTTTGCATCCAGAACCCTCCCTCCCCTCTTTGGCCACATAACATCTCCC